>MUZC01000094.1:355847-367359 GCA_002072015.1 Radix auricularia | reverse complement strand
TGTGGTACATGTGTCATTGTGGTACATGTGTCGTTGTGGTACATGTGTCATTGTGGTACATGTGTCATTGTGGTACATGTGTCGTTGTGGTATATGTGTCATTGTGGTACATGTGTCGTGGTGGTACATGTGTCGATGTGAGATGTGTGTCCTCGTGGCACAAGCATTTTGCTTAAACTGTTTCTGTGTGATATTTTGTCCTCAATGACACATGTCTCAGTGACTTGTCATGCCACTGCCAGTGGATTTATCTCTGCAATGACACACACTTACGGCATGCTTAGTGATGTAAGGGCCAGTAACACCTACCTCTCTAAGTGCTGTAAGGACCAGAAACACCTACCTCTCTAAGTGCTGTAAGGACCAGTAACACCTACCTCTCTAAGTGCTGTAAAGGCCAGTAACACCTACCTCTCTAAGTGCTGTAAAGGCCAGTAACACCTACCTCTCTAAGTGCTGTAAAGGCCAGTAACACCTACATCTCTAAGTGCTGTAAAGGCCAGTAACACCATCCTCTCTAAGTGCTGTAAAGGCCAGTAACACCTACCTCTCTAAGTGCTGTAAAGGCCAGTAACACCTACCTCTCTAAATGCTGTAAGGGCCAGTAACACCTACCTCTCTTAGTGCTGTAAGGGCCAGTAACACCTACCTCTCTATGTTATTTTTGTATTTGGCCGAGGGATGTGTCTCTGACATGGACTAATGTGTCCCAGAAGACCCATCTCCCCGTGATATTGCATAACTCAGAAACTTACATCCTGGTATTCCCATATTCCCCCAGCACCAGGCACATAGGTTAGCAGGTACTTTGCTTCTCCCAATGGGGCAGTAGTCTAAAATTGTAAAACGAGCATTAGACGAGTACTTGCTGTAGGTATGTTTCATGACTATACATCCGGGCACTAGACAGTACTTGATGTTGGTATGTTTTATGACTGTACTTCCGGGCACAAGGCAGTACTTGATGTTGGTATGTTTCATGACTATACATCCGGGCACAAGGCAGTACTTGATGTTGGTATGTTTCATGACTATACATCCGGGCACTAGACAGCACTTGATGGTGGTATGTTTCATGACTATACATCCGGGCACTAGACAGTACTTGATGTTGGTATGTATCATGACGCTACATCCGGGAACTATACAGTACTTGATGTTGATATGTCTCATTACTGTACATCCGGGCACTAGGCAGTACTTGATGTTGGTATGTATCATGACTCTACATCCGGGAACTATACAGTACTTGATGTTGGTATGTCTCATTACTGTACATCCGGGCACTAGACAGTACTTGATGGTGGTATGTTTCATGGCTATACATCCGGGCACTTGGCAGTACTTGATGTTGGTATGTTTCATGACTGTACATCCGGGCACTATACAGTACTTGATGTTGGTATGTTTCATGACTGTACATCCGGGCACTAGGCAGTACTTGATGTTGGTATGTTTCATTACTGTACATCCGGGCACTAGGCAGTACTTGATGTTGGTATGTTTCATGACTGTACATCCGGGCACTATACAGTACTTGATGTTGGTATGTTTCATGACTGTACATCCGGGCACTAGACAGTACTTGATTGTGGTATGTTTCATGACTATACATCCGGGCACTAGGCAGTACTTGATGTTAGTATGTTTCATGACTGTACATCCGGGAACTAGACAGTACTGGATGTTGGTATGTTTTTATGACTGCACATCCGGGCACTATATAGTACTTGATGTTGGTATGTTTCATGACTATACATCCGTGTACAAGTCAGTACTTGATGTTGGTATGTTTCATGACTATACATCCGTGTACAAGTCAGTACTTGATGTTGGTATGTTTCATGACTATAATCCGTGTACAAGTCAGTACTTGATGTTGGTATGTTTCATGACTATACATCCGTGTACAAGTCAGTACTTTTTTTTATGTTTTCTGACCATAAATCATGGCTATGTATTTTACTAAATTTCCTTGCATTTTTTTATGAAACATTGACTTGTGGCATGGGTCACTAGATTATGGCATTAGAGCAGTTAATAAAATCAAAAGGAATTGCTTCAATAAGAGATTATTTGCTCAATATTGTTTGGATAATGAATAAGACTATAATCGTTTAATTTTTTCACACAGAAGTACGTTGGTTATCAAAAGGCGCATATTTAATTCTATTTTATACTCTCTTTGATTCAGTGCCCGAATTCCTGGATAAGTCAAAGACAAGTAGTAGCAAATTAATTAATTAAAAAAACGACATACCCCATATGAATGATTTATTTATCCAACTTTAACGAAGCCAATTTGAAACTAAAAGCGTTATATCTGAGTTTGTTGAAAAGCCTTTTCTGTGCTAACAACACTTGGGAACAGTTTCAAATATATTTTTGAAATTTCAAAATAGAGATAAAGATTAGCTGGCTTACCGCCAACACTTAACGGCTCGACATGAAGACTTCAGACTTGAACCAAGGATTTCAAGACATTTTTCACTTGGATATTCCCGAATGCCAGTTGAACCCTCTCAGATCCCAAACACAGATGGATACATACTAATAAAGGAAATGAGGAACTTTAACTAATGTTTGAACTAGGATACCATAAATTCTAGTTGCAAATTCAGATCCCAATTTCCTATCCTGCATTATGGGTTATTGTACTGCACAATTTAAGGTCCTGCGTTATGGATTTGTATAAGCGCAGCTGACTGATAGGACGAAAATCACTGTGTACCCGGCATTCGTGCTCAGCAATTCCTTTATGGCGGCGAGTACTGGACTACCTACGCCAAGCAAATAGAGCACCTTAACAGCTTCAACTTATGAAACTTGCTTAGGATTCTAAACATCAAGTGGTAGGATAATATCACCAATTTCGAGGTACTCAGAAGGAGCCATATGCTAAGTATGCACTCAATCCTTAGTGAGAGGCGCCTGCGGTGGTGGGGTCCTGTCCGCAGGATGAGCTCAAAGAGTATTCCAAGATTCCTTCTTTACGGTGAGCTGGCAACTGGTTTGAGAAAAATATGTTGCCCCTGTCTGCGCTTCATGGACGTCTGCAAGAAAGACATGTCACTTACGCAGATAGACCATAAGGCGTGGGAGACCATTGCCGAGGAGCGCACACTCTGGCGGGCAAAAGGTCGTGAGGGTACTCAAGTTGCGGAAGAATCCTTCACGGCTAGGGGTGAAGATAGAGGGGCGAGGAGAAAGGGGAAGTGGGCAGAAAAGCAGGAGTAGACGCCATCGTCCCTTGAGGACGGACGGATGNATATATATATAGGGTATTGCACAGAAGTTTTAGACTGCTTTCCCGTCTTCCTAATTTGGTAGAACGAAGATTCTGTTGCGTTGTGAATCTCATCATAAAAAAAACAACAGAAAATGACAAGTAATGGGTGCTCGTGGGGAGATCCAGTGGCTACTCACCAACATTGAGTCCGTCATAAAAACACTCATTAAAATCTCAATCACGTTAACCCAAGTTATTAATTGTTGTCAATTTTATTTTCAACAATATTTTTAAAACAATACCGACTTCTTCGTCAAAATTTTGCTTTTTCAATTGTAACTTTTGTACTATGTACTTATGTAGTTTTTTTCACTTTGGGGTCCGTGGGGAAGTTTTGACTTTAAAAGGGGTCGATGGGTCAAAAAATTTTGGGAACCACTGCTTTAGATAAACATTTAATCTCTATGATTTTTTACAAGAATAAAGTAAGCGATTTCATCATTTCTTTTTGTTAATGAACTTTACAAACTCCTTTTACTTTGATGATGTATGAGAGAAAGACGAGACAACCACAGACAACATGTGCATGTACAAACCAGTGTACCTACCACACACACACACAGACACCTTGTACATGTACAAACCAGTGTACCTATCACACACCCACAGACATCTTGTGCATGTACAAACCAGTGTACCTACCACACACACACACACACAGACACCTTGTACATGTACAAACCAGTGTACCTATCACACACCCACAGACATCTTGTGCATGTACAAACCAGTGTACCTACCACACACACACACACACACAGACATCTTGTACATGTACAAACCAGTGTACCTACCACACACCCACAGAATCGTGTACATGTACAAACCAGTGTCATTACCACCTCCTGGACTCCCCCCCCCCCACCCAGACCCGCCACTTCCTATTATTTTTGTTTCAACCATCCTACACCGACCACACTCAGTAATTACTCCATGACAGCAAGCATGTCCACGCGTGTACCAAACTCTCTGCAGACGACAACGGCTAAAAGGGAGATAAGAGTCCCAACGTCAGGTAATTGCAGATGACAAGAGTAATAAGGTCATTAAAACTACAACACAACTTTTTTTTAATACTTAAGTCTACCCTTGTCACGAATATAAACATTTTAAAAACTTCCATAACCTCTAACCACCCACTTCGGAACCTAGAGAATTATTTCACGTCTGCTGGCTAAGATGGAAATTCCCGCGCACGTTCGGTACCAGTACACTGTTCAGACGATTCGCATCAAGACATTAGACTGCTCTCCCCTGGAAGCAGGGGGAAGGAAGAAAGAAAAAGGTCTCACCGGAAACTGGGTGACTTAAAAGTTGGCGGGAGGCAGGAAGGAGGGAAGATGATTTGGGTTGGTGGGGGGGGGGCGAACTTCCCGGGCTGAGATTTACTGTGTGGCCTTTTGATTGGTCGTTTGGTGGCGTAGAGGTGGAATTAGTGTGGAGTAGAGGTGGAATTAGGGTGGGGTAGAGGTGGAATTAGGGTGGAGTAGATGTGAAATTAGGGTGGCATAAGGGTGGAGTAGATGTGGAATTAGGGTGGGGTAGAGGTGGAATTGGGGTGGAGTAGAGGTGGAATTGGGGTGGAGTAGATGTGGAATTAGGGTGGGGTAGAGGTGGAATTAGGGTGAAGTAGAGGTGGAATTAGGGTGGGGTAGAGGTGGAATTGTGGCGGAGTAGAGTTTGAATTAGGGTGGTGTAGAGGTGGAATTAGGGTGGGGTAGAGGTGGAATTATGGTGGATTAGAGGTGGAATTATGGTGGAGTAGAGGAGGAATTAGAATGGGGTAGAGGTGGGTAGAGGTGGAATTGGGGTGGAGTAGAGGTGGAATTATGGTGGAGTAGAGGTGGAATGAGGGTGAAGCAGAGGTTGAAATGGTGTTGAGCTAATGTTGAGAAATTGTGGAAGGGGGGGCGTAAAATTATATATCTTTGGTTAATTAAAGGAGAATAATTGTAATGGTGACATGAGGCTTGGACTAGAGAAAGTTTGTTCGGGGGGGGTGGAATATGGGCTAATTGTGTTAGGGATGAAGAAATTGATGACGTAAGACGGCGTTTGGTGGCCTATGGGTTAAGTTTTAAGTTGACCTGGAGTAAAGGCTGTGGTGTAAGTTTCTTGGTGGTGTTATTAGGACGAGCATGAGCCAGGAACATCGATTAGGTCAGTACCTCATGAAAGTTTTAGCCAGCGTCATTTCATTGTCCAAGACTGGGAGGTCCAGCGGTACGCTATTAAAATAAAAATAAAATTGTTTTTAAAAAGTTAAATGTTCCATGTTGTTTTAGTGACTAAGAGTTTGTTGAATCCGCTGCAATCCTACATGTGGAGGAAAATCAGCAGTCCCGAGCCTGCGCTCTTCATGGGGCTTCCCGGAAAACCCCCTCAGCTCTCTGGTCCCCTGAGGGACGTAAAGACTGAGAAGCGCCGCCCCCCCCCCCCCGGAGCGGTCGCTGCTACAAGCGGCCGCCTGGGCGTCCAGGACACTAGGTCGAAAACGCAACCCACTAAAGTGTGCAATCTCGGTCTCTATCCTGACAAGGGCAATTAGGGGATTACCGACATGTCCCAATTTATTGTATACTCACGACTAAACAAGCACCTGTATGTACTTCATGATTGTGTGAAACACCTTATCTCCCCCTACCTACTTCAATATCACTGCTTATATCCCCCGGCCTATATGAATATCACAGGTTGTCTCAACCCTGCCAATATCAATATCACTGCTTATATCCCCCGGCCTATATATGAATATCACAGGTTGTCTCAACCCTGCCAATATCAATATCACTGCTTATATCCCCCGGCCTATATGAATATCACAGGTTGTCTCAATCCTGCCAATATCAATATCACTGCTTATTTCCCCCTTCGTATATGAATTCTACAGCTTATCTCACTCTGCCTATATCAGTATCACTAATTATCCCCCCTGCCTATATTAATATCTCAATGTTTACAAAAGCACATCACCCTTTTTAACATCATACACAGAAAAAAAAAATAATGATTGTTTCTCTCTCTTCTCCCGTCTCTCTCTTTCCCCCGTTCTCTCTTCTCCTCTCTCTGTCACTCTCTCTCCCTCTTTCTCACTCTCTCTCTGTCTCTCTCCCCCACTCTCCTTTTCCCCCTCTCCCTGTCTCTCCCCCTAGCTCTCTATCTCTGTCCTCGGAAAAGCGAGGGTATCTCCAGATTGATTCGGAAATTGTCAGGAAGTAAGCCTCCTAACATGGAGTCCCCTTTAATGACCAGGTCTTTGGGCGTATGGACAAACTCCACCCGCCCCGCCCCGCCTCTCCCCCGTCTTTGGATGTACGACTTGGAGCGAGACTTACCCCCCCCCCCACACACACACACCAAATAAGCAACAACGTGGGCTTGAATTTATGAGGGACAACTGAGGAAATTTGAGGAAATTTGAAGTTACACTTCCTTATAACCGCTTTGTTGTAATAGATTCTTTTAAATACGTATACTTATCAAAGTTGACCAAAATGTTGCAGTGTGTTTATCTTTCAATAATTTCCAATAAATGAAGGGAAAACATGAAACAAGTGAGTGAGCTCTTAGATCAGTGGCGTAAATTATAGTGAAGGAAGACTTTTGTACTTTTGAAGTCCTGGTAAACTTTTGATAACGCCTTGATACCTCTGTTACCTGTGACAGACGACTACAGGTGTTGCGAGTATAAGGACCTTGATACCTCTGTTACCTGTGACAGACGACCACAGGTGTAGCGAGTATAAGGACCTTGATACCTGTGTTACCTGTGACAGACGACCACAGGTGTAGCGAGTATAAGGACCTTGATACCTCTGTTACCTGTGACAGACGACCACAGGTGTAGCGAGTATAAGGACCTTAATACCTCTGTTACCTGTGACAGTCGACCATAGGTGTAGCGAGTATAAGGACCTTGATACCTCTATTACCTGTGACAGTCGACCATAGGTGTAGCGAGTATAAGGACCTTGATACCTCTGTTACCTGTGACAGACTTGTCTAATGGAATTAAAACTTGGCACACATAAACTCTAATATAGCCGAACAAGAGTAAGTGCTCAACATTACCAAAGTTTTTTTCAACTTAAAAGAATCATAAATCGGATTTTAAAAATAGACAATTTAAAAAATAACACTACGAGGCTGTGAAAGAAAAGAAAACAAAGAGGCAAAAATTTCTTGTTAGATTGTTTGCCATTATTCAGTCCTGGAAAATTTGAATGCTGTTTTTGAAGTCACAGAGAGGACAATATTGTTGCAAATAAATGAAATATTTTTTTTAAATGCCGCGTTTGCTTGAAAAGTAGGATTGAGCGCTCCGAGAACATAGTGTGAAAAGGACTTCAAAAAACTTGTCATCTCAAATACAAACTGAGCTCATAGCAATTTTAGGAGAAACAGTTCACGAAAAACATCTTTCAGGAACAAGGTACACAATATTGTTCAAGGAATCCAATAGCTATTCACATCGACCATTTGTGTGACGTGTAAAGATTGAAAATAAAAACGGAGACGTTGTAAAATGTTTCTAAGAGGAAGATTCGTCGGTCTGTGTACAAAGTCAAAATGTCCTTTGCTAGAGCTACTGAGTGTAGCTATTTCAAACTTACATTTCTCTGTATGGTCTGTGTACAAAGTCAAAATATCATTTGTTAGGGCTACTGAGTGTAGTTATTTCAAACTTACATTTCTCTCTAAGGTCTGTATACAAAGCCAAAATATCCTTTGCTAGAGCTACTGAGTGTAGTTATTTCAAACTTACATTTCTCTCTAAGGTCTGTGTACAAAGCCAAAATATCCTTTGCTAGAGCTACTGAGTGTAGTTATTTTAAACTTAAATTTCTCTCTAAGGTCCGTCGGTCTGTTTACAAAGTTAAAATAACGTGTGAAAAGTCCCACATCATCCTTTTTTTAATTTCAATATTTTATCAATTTTAATTTTGCTGCGTGACGTCTGGCATATATTTTCACGACCGTGCAGCCCTTCATCTTATAGGGTACATCGACCTTACAGATGCCATTTATGAAAATACGAAACGTTCTGTAAATTTAAAAAAAAAAAAATTCTATTTTGAAATTTAAACAATTAATTTATGCAATCTTTTCCCCAAAAATTAATGTTTTTGAGGACTTCCCGAAATGTACAAGTTCCGGAAAAGTATTTTGATGAAATATATTAGCACGGATAATTCCCATCATAACAGATGTTATTGTTTGTTCTTGGTACAATGTACGCTAAAGTCTTCAGTAGGTTTACAGAAATAGTCGATAGCGAATCACTACGTCATTTAATAACCCATTGAACCTTACCACCGTCATGTAATAATATTATCCGTCGTGTGCAGCGATGCTGGCGAACGGAAATCCCCGTTTTTTCCAGCAAGTTAATCTTCACGGCGCTCAAACGTCGCTGCTCTGTCGCCCACTTGCATGATGATGTCACTGTAATGAAGTCACGCGCACATGCCGCTGTTGCCAGGATACCGACACGTGACACAGGTTTACATTCCATCATCGTCTGCCTCCACTCCCCACACTCCAAGCCATTCACCCAAACCGCTGTCCACCCTTGTTTAAAATTTTCCACACACCGCACGGACGACGAACTTCCTGTCTGATCTCATTTTTTTTTTCCCTCCATCATTATGTTTATTTAATTTTTGCTCCAGTTTTTACAAGAGATTTCTAAATTGATATTGCTGTCTAGCTCAGGGCGATTCGCACGCTGTTAACCATCTTTGGAGCTTCTCTTGGAACTCTCCTGTAACAACCTCGGATGTTTTTAGCTTTTCGTTAGGATTTTAATTTAGGGTTTTAATGACATTGCCCGTTTAGAATGTTCCCTGGTGAAATAGCCGTTCCCTGTTGAGGACGTGATCTTACGCCGAGGATCTCAATAATGGATGTGTGTTTGGTTGGGGTGGAGGGGGGATGAGGGGTTAGGAAACCTTTTTTTTTTTTAATAATCACGTGGTTTTTGTAAGCCGGCCAAAGGTTTCACAACAAAATGTTGGGTATTGAATTCTTGCTTTTTTTATACGGATGGAAGGCATTTTCAAGTTTGTTCTTGTAATGGGCTCGGCAAATTCATCCCCCATTCATATTACGCTTCTGGAAGAATCAACAGAATTTATTTGGTAAACAACTCTGCTTATATTTAATGATGACAACTTACTGAATTCGTTCTTAATGCGACACATGTTCAGAAAGACCATTAGTAAGACAGGCTAAAGCATATTTAGGATATAGTTAAATTAGGGCTGTTATCGATTAATCTAAATTTAATCGTTAACTTTTAAAAATATTACCGAATAATTAATCGATAATTTTTATTAAGCTAAAAATAAGATGTATGACGTCATTAAACTAAAAATTTCAAGGGAAGTAACAAAAACAGGCAATTAACATTTATTAATTTAAATATAAGAGCTTAATTTAAAGTTTACACTTACAAATTTATTTATTTTTAATGGAGAAGTTTGTTCCTTAAAAAAGCAAGCTATTATTAATTATTAATAACTAATCATTTATTGATAAATCGGAAAAAAATTATTTAAAACAACCTATTCAATTTAATCGCTATTTTATCGATTAAAATAATTTTAATCGAAAAATGTTTACCGATTAATCGAGAATATAATCGATAATTTCTGCAGCCCTAAGTTAAATATAATCTTTTGGCACAATAAGAGGAACAGTTATAAGTTATATTTTTAACCAATAACTTTCCTTTTCATTCAGATGTCTTTATTTAATGTAAAAAAAAAAGAGTTTGAATTAATTGTCATCCTTGACCACTTGTGATTGTAAGTCTATGAAAACCGAACATTTATACGAGCTGTCACTTATGAATGCAAATAATTTACATTTATTGATCAAGATATTAAAATGATGAGTTTTAACTATCATCATCATCTTTGACGCTACGGCCCATGTAGGGCTCTGGCCTCCTCAGTTAATATCGTCCACTCCGCCCTATCACTGGCATTTTGCTGCTTCCACTCATATCATTAGTCATCTACCTCTCTGAAACTGAGTCTACAACTGTGAGTCTTGTATGGGTCTGATGCATTACGGAAAAAATACAAATAAGAAAAAGTCTTTAAATGCTAGCATGTAATGTTTGAAAGTAACCATCTGTATTAAATCATTAAATGAGCACATGTATGCGCACGACCAGGGAAGCAGCCAGTGAAAACACCACTGTGCGCAATGGCGGAAACAAAGTCGACACTACAATCAAAAGATTCAATTTTTTTAAATATTATTTTTTTAAATTTCAACTTTTGAATTCAGACGTGAAACAACGCTCAAGATGTCTTCTGTCTGCAAGTCTTACAGACAACCTGTCTCACGGAAAAGCTCTCCTCGCTAATTCAAAACTACTTGAATTAATTATTTAAAACTGAACGAGATCTATTGAGAGCAGTTGTCCGATATTTCAAGTCAGATTCGCTGTCCATCGAGGCTTTTCGAGTGGAGAATTTCCCTAACGTCGATTTCTGGAGTGCGCGTGAATGGTCAATACCCAATCTATGAATGCACGTGATTTCCTCCACTCCGAGGGGCGTGTGCGTACATATATTGTACTGTCCACAGAGCCAATGTGTGTCATGTGTACTTAGCGCTGCGTACATGGAAGTAAAGGATGACCGGATTGCTAACGTATCATCCTGTCTATGAAGACTAGACGTCCATGTTTGATGTATTACATGTATGTATTATTGTTGATTGAAATAAACAGTGTTTTGTTTATGTTTACATGTATGTTTTTGTAAATAAGCTTGGTAATATTTACTGTTGCGTTCGTTCTTCAGTGTTCGTATATCTGCGAAGTTTAATCTGTGTTTGTACATCTGCGTTTGTACATCTGTACAATTTTTAATATATATTAGGGCTTATTAACGATTAATTAATTGATTAAAATTTGTATAAAATCTTAATCGATTAAAATTAATTTGATCGTTAAAATTCGACTAAAATTTTAGAAAATATTTCTAAAGATTTATCCTCCAATTTAGGGCCGGTAACGATTAATTTCAATTTAATCCTCAAATTTTAACAAATTAGCGATTAATTTCACAAGTTAATCGTTTATTTCGAATAATTGATTAGTGAAATGAGTGAACACGTAAAACGTATCCCAGGTCTTTGAGTCAGGTTTTGTATGATTTTAACGCGTTTTTTTTTTTTTTTTTTTTTTTTTTTTTTTTTTTTTTT
>MUZC01000094.1:309533-328820 GCA_002072015.1 Radix auricularia | reverse complement strand
AGACCATCTGTTTAGAACCGCTGAAAGCTGTGTCCTATACAAGAAATCTCTCCAAATCTCGCCAATTCTCGCCAAGTCTCGCTAAATCTCGCCAAGTCTCGCCTGACGTATTACCTAGTAATGACGTCAAAGTTGCTTCATGTTTTCCCAGCTGTCACATTTTGTCGGAGTGCAATGGCTTCAAATTTCACCATAGAATTTTGATTTTTTTTTTCTACGCACAATAACATCAACTTATGAATTTTTTTTTAAAAGAACGGCTTCAGCTGGGGCACAGTGACTGTGAATCCGGCTTCAGCTGGGGCACAGTGACTGTGAATCCGGCTTCAGCTGGGGCACAGTGACTGTGAATCCAAGGAAATATATACAACAAACAAAATAATTAATTAAAACTATCTTGTGTCAATAACAAGCATTCATTCTTCAATTTGGAGGGGAAAAAATGGATCGAAATAATTCTTCGTGAAAAAAAAAAAAAATCTGTTCTAACCTGATGTTTGCGTTGAAAAGTTATTAAGATAAATTTCATTTTTTTAGTGTATTAATTCGTTGTCATTAGTTATTTGTCTGAAGAGTTTAACGCGTGTCACATTAACATGGATTATAACGTCCAATAACAAAGGGACGCGACTTGTGCAACGCTCAAAAATGTTGGAATACGTTGTCCACGAGATCTCGAAACTTCTTTACGTCATTCTCAAAGTTGTAGGAATGAATCTTCTCGATACTTGGCGATAAGATAAGCTCGATACTTGATAATAAGATAAGTTCGATACTTGATAATAAGATAAGCTTGATGCTTAATAATAAGATAAGCTCGATGCTTAATAATAAGATAACCTCGATACTTAATAATAAGATAGCCTCGATACTTAATAATAAGATAAGTTCGATACGTGGCTATGTGATAAACTCGATACTTAATAATAAGATAAGTTCGATACCAAGCTATGTGATAAGCTCGATACTTAATAATAAGATAAGCTCTATACTTAATAATAAGATAAGCTCGATACTTAATAATAAGATAAGCTCTATACTTAATAATAAGATAAGCTCGATACTTAATAATAAGGTAGGCTCGATACTTAATAATAAGATACGTTCGATACGTGGCTATGTGATAACCTCGATACTTAATAATAAGATAAGCTCTATACTTAATAATAAGATAAGCTCGATACTTAATAATAAGATAAGCTCTATACTTAATAATAAGATAAGCTCGATACTTAATAATAAGGTAAGCTCGATACTTAATAATAAGATAAGTTCGATACGTGGCTATGTGATAAGCTCGATACTTAATAATAAGATAAGCTCGATACTTAATAATAAGGTAAGCTCGATACTTAATAATAAGAATAGCTCGATACGTGGCTATGTGAAAAGCTCGCTTAAATCTGTAAACAGATACAAGAGGAAACGAAACAATTTGATATAATATTAATATGAGATTATTTTTAAGATTCTGTGATCGTCATTTTGTGCTAAGTTGGATGTTGAGATAATCTCTTATATACTAATTGAGATTGTATTGCTTCTTAATACACCTGGGAAGGTATGTGTACTAGGGAAGGTGTGTACCTGGGAAGGTATGTGTACTAGGGAAGGTATGATTCCTAGGGAAGGTATGATTCCTAGGGAAGGTATGATTCCTAGGGAAGGTGTGATTCCTAGGGAAGGTATGATTCCTAGGGAAGGTATGTGTACTAGGGAAGGTATGATTACTAGGAAAGGTATGATTCCTAGGGAAGGTATGATTCCTAGGGAATGTATGATTCCTAGGGAAGGTATGATTTCTAGGGATGGTATGATTCCTAGGGAAGGTATGATTCGTAGGGAAGGTGTGATTCCTAGGGAAGGTATGTGTACTAGGGAAGGTATGATTCCTAGGGAAGGTATGTGTACTAGGGAAGATATGATTCCTAGGGAAGGTATGATTCCTAAGGAAGGTATGATTCCTAGGGAAGGTATGTGTACTAGGGAAGGTGTGATTCCTAGGTAAGGTATAATTCCTAGGGAAGGTATGATTCCTAGGGAAGGTATGATTTGTAGGGAAGTTATGATTTCTAGGGAAGGTATGATTCCTAGGGAAGGTATGATTCCTAGGGAAGGTATGTGTACTAGGGAAGGTGTGATTCCTAGGGAAGGTATGTGTACTAGGGAAGGTATGATTCCTAGGGAAGGTATGTGTACTAGGGAAGGTATGATTCCTAGGAAAGGTATGATTCCTAGGGAAGGTATGATTCCCAGGGAAGGTATGATTTCTAGGGAAGGTATGATTCCTAGGGAAGGTATGTGTACTAGGGAAGGTATGATTACTAGGGAAGGTATGATTCCTAGGGAAGGTATGATTCCTAGGGAAGGTATGTGTACTAGGGAAGATATGATTCCTAGGGAAGGTATGATTCCTAGGGAAGGTATGATTCCTAGGGAAGGTGTGATTCCTAGGGAAGGTATGTGTACTAGGGAAGGTATGATTCCTAGGGAAGGTATGGTTCCTAGGGAAGGTATGATTCCTAGGGAAGGTATGATTCCTAGGGAAGGTATGATTCCTAGGGAAGGTATGTGTACTAGGGAAGGTAGGATTCCTAGGGAAGGTATGATTCCTAGGGAAGGTATGATTCATAAGGAAGGTATGTGTACTAGGGAAGGTATATGTACTAGGGAAGGTATGTGTACTAGGGAAGGTGTGTACCTGGGAAGCGATGTGTACTATGGAAGGTATGATTCTTAGGGAAGGTATGATTCCTAGGGAAAGTATGATTCCTAGGGAAGGTATGTGTACTAGGGAAGGTATATGTACTAGGGAAGGTACGTGTACTAGGGAAGGTGTGTATCTGGGAAGCGATATGTACTATGGAAGGTATGATTCCTAGGGAAGGTATGATTCCTAGGGAAGGTATGTGTACTAGGGAATGTATGTGTACTAGGGAGGGTATATGTACTAGGAAAGGTATGTGTACTAGGGAAGCTATGTATACTAGGGAAGGTTTGTGTACTAGGGAAGGTATGTGTACTAGGGAAGGTATGATTCCTAGGGAAGGTATGATTCCTAGGGAAGGTATGATTCCTAGGGAAGGTGTGATTCCTAGGGAAGGTATGTGTACTAGGGAAGATATGATTCCTAGGGAAGGTATGATTCCTTGGGAAGGTATGATTCCTAGGGAAGGTGTGATTCCTAGGGAAGGTATGTGTACTAGGGAAGGTATGATTCCTAGGGAAGGTATGATTTCTAGGGAAGGTATGTGTACTAGGGAAGGTATGATTCCTAGGGAAGGTATGATTCCTAGGGAAGGTATGTGTACTAGGGAAGGTATATGTACTAGGGAAGGTATGTGTACTAGGGAAGGTGTGTAACTGGGAAGCGATGTGTACTATGGAAGGTATGATTCTTAGGGAAGGTATGATTCTTAGGGAAGGTATGATTCCTAGGGAAGGTATGTGTACTAGGGAATTTATGTGTACTAGGGAGGGTATATGTACTAGGAAAGGTATGTGTACTAGGGAAGCTATGTGTACTAGGGAAGGTTTGTGTACTAGGGAAGGTATGTGTACTAGGGAAGGTTTGTGTACTTGGGAAGGTATAAGAACTAGGAAAGGTATGTGTACTAGGGAAGGTTTGTTTACTTTAGAAGGTATGTGTACTAGGGAATTTTTGTTTACTTTAGAAGGTATGTGTACTAGGGAAGGTTTGTGTACTTTAGAAGGTATGTGTACTAATGAAAGATTATATAACAGGTAAGGGAGGTAAGATAATATACCAGTTTAAGGGAGGTAAGGCGTCTGTTTTTAACCTTACAGTAATGAGAATTGTTAGATCAGCAAAAGACATTTCATTAACTGACAAGCGGGAGTCAAGGTCGTGACGGGTATGGGTCGTCAAGATAATGACCTCTGACCTAAGAATGCGGGGTAGTATGTTGGACGACCAACCTGGTACACTGTGCCAGGTCTGACACGGCACTTGAGACACGATACTAACTGCTGGAACACGAGCAGACGTTAACTCATTGCTCATATCTGACGCGCTAGACTAGAAATGTCTGCCACGAGTCTTGTATATTTGTGTACTCAGAGAAGCTCGCGTAGTGAATATAACTTTGTTGTTAAAGTTCAGGCAGTGGTTCTCAGCCTTGTTGAGGTGCCGAACTCTTACAATTTCATATGCGTATTCATCAACCTTTTTAATAGGAAAAATAAATTTTAAAAAATTTTCCGAATTCAAAACATAAGTAGATATCTATATATTTTTCTGGTACACAAAATAAACGGTGCATTCACATAACATCAAAGAATAAAACTATTGGAACTTGATTTTCACGAAAAAACAAAAACCTAATGAATATTTACTGCAAATCGGTGTTACACATTCTGTTGGCTTTCAAAGACATGTTAATCCGCATTGTACAAATTCGTCCGACCAATACTTTTATTAAAACAAATTTTTATGCTTGCCATAGTTAGTATGAATGGATTAACTTATTACGATGAAAATCACACGACTTTCCACCACGGCAGTCACAAGCCGAACACTGGTTGTACCAAATTCCCTTGCAGTACAGATAGAACAAGTGATGTCACGTGATCACCTGGAGCCAATGATGGCCGAGCGGGGCGTGTCAACACAAATCGTATGAGTAGGATGTGTCTTGACCTCCGACGAATCCCTTAGACTGACTCGCCGAACCCCTGGGGTTCGATCGAACACGGATTAAGAACCCGCCGAGTAAAGGTGATGGTTGAAATTAAAGATGGAGTTTAGAAATTGGGATCTTATCTTATCTTATATGTTACGGACGCTCCTTTTGTGCAGAAGATTATTGCGTCCTACGTATTTCTATGGTTTGTGTTTAGTCCTGTATTTTTACTAGAGTTTTAAATGATGATAAAGTGTTGGCTTTCCTGGTTTCTTCAGGCAACCCATACCACGCCCGAATACCGGACGGAAAGAAAGAAAACTTGTATGTGTTTGTTCTTGCATATGGAATAAGAAAGGTGTTTTTATCTTTATGTCTATCTGAGGGTTGTATTAAGTTATCTTTGTGTTGTATTTCTAAATTAGAATTAATAGCCTTATGTATAATTACTAATTTACTCTTGGTTCTTCTATCCTCGAATTTAAGCTTGAAGATTTTACCAACAAATGGAACTGAATAAAATAAAAACAGGGAGAATATCAAATTAAAAGATATCCATCCCATTTTGGTAAATTATCAGTGCGCACAAAGATGCACCATATAGATTTTTTCTACCTTTAACGATTAAAAATGTGACGCATATGGTGCGCAAATGTTCCATTAGAAAATTGCCATGCCTTAACACCGACAAAAGAATTTAATGAAATACTACCGATAGGCTTCAGAACTCAAGAAATCTGCGTTATTTGTTGAATAGTTTGAGACTTAGATTCTATTACTTGTTGAATAGTTTGAGACTTAGATTCTATTACTTGTTGAACATTTCAACCTATTTTTGTTTTTTTATTAGTTATTTGTGGAACTTTTCAGCAACTTTAAAAAAAAAAATTAAAAAAATTAGTAGTTAACAAAGATCATAGACATGTGACATGTGACATGATGATGTGAAACTGACAAATAATTACCTTGAGACCCTCTCCCCCCAGCCGCCCCTCTCCCCAAGATTTAATCTCCGTCCCTAGAATTCTGCAGACGTGTTGGATACCTATCAGTCACGTGATAATTGTATCATTGTGAGTCGACCAGACCCCCCCCCCCACACCACCACCTTATTCGCGCCATCAGTTATTGTCGTCAGGTAGTTTTTGTTGAGTACAACATCTCGGATACCTTTGATTAATACAACATTTTGGCCTTGACCTAAGATATCGTGTTTTGACTTTTGTCAAGATTACGGGACATTTTTCTGAAGAGATCTTCTAAGCTGTGCGGGGAAAGGTTCTCAAACATTATAAGTCATTCAACAATGTTCACATAGTACTCACTGCAGTACTGAGTACATTACTCAATACAGTAGGGCTGCGGAAATTATAGATTAATTTCTCGATTAATCGGTAATTTTTTATCAATTAAAATTATTTTAATCGATAAAAAAGCAATTAAAATTAAAGAAAATATTTTAATCAATTTGTTTCGATTTATTAATAGTTTTTGTGCGTACAAACTTCTCCATTTAAAAAAAGAAGATTTTTAAAGTGTAATAACTTTAAAATAAGCAGTTTGTATAAGGAAAATGATATTTTAAAAATTAAATAAACCTTGTTTTTACTTAATTAACAATATTTTTAAAAAATTCATTAGCATTACATTTAACTAATTATATTTAAAATATGTCTCCCAAAAATACAAAAAAAATTTAATTAAACCCTTATGTTATGGGCATTTTATGAAATTTTCACTTAAATGACGTCATAAATCTTATTTTCAGCTTTAATCAAAATTGTCTATTAATTATTCAGTAATTTTTCAAAAGTTAACGATTAAATTTAAATTAATCGACAACAGCCCTACAATACTGTACTCAATAGAGTACTCAATACAGCATTCATTTGGTTTCAGTGTAATTGGGAACATTTGGAAATGCCAATTATTTCCGAAATGTATTATTTCAACAAAGAATTGCGTCAAAAATATTATAAAAGTTTAAAAAAGGAGAAAAATAAAAGGATGGGGTATTCATTAATTTTTTTTCAACAAACACAATGATATGTATGTGAAATAGACATACAAGCATTACTTCTACACTTGATGACGTCACGCTAGTGCATTGAATTTTTAAAAAAATAACCGTCATAAGATTTTTGGCATATTTGATTTCTTATCAAAATTTTTTTATATGAATTCAGGAGCCGGAGCTTCCAATCTAAAGTCGCGTACACGTGTCCTGCCTTCCTCCCCCTTCCCCCCCTTCCATACCTGGTTCATACTATTAGCTGTACCTGATCTTCTGCTAACTGCCTGTCTACATAACATTTGAACAGAAGCTCAATGTTGGCGTGAATGTTATTCAAACAACGATCCTTTTACCACTGCAACATCCTTTTCCCACCTTCTCGTACTCACCTGATGATAAGGTGGTACAACTACATAACTGAGTGCATCCCCCTTCATGTCTAGTGGTTAGCGTACCGACGTGTATCACAATATGTGGAGAACTTTGGTTTTTACCAAAAAAATTCTGTTAGTTTTGGCCTTTCATACAACACATTTGACGTCATCGATTTTTGCGTCGACCTAAAAAACCTCAAATTTGGTGACCAGAAATGTGATGTGTACGTCATTATTGTGTGTTTTGTATATTTCTATGCTGAATTACCTGTTACAATGTCATACTGGGGTCAGATAGAAGGGATCCCCTTACCTTACTTAAAACTGGGACCTTACGCAGATCTAGTCGTTCTGAACTATTCAAATACCAAATAGTTGAGCCTTTTGTATAGAGTGGATATTTTTGATATGCAAAGTTGGTAAAGAAGATACAACAGGGCTGACGACAGATTTGTCCACTTTGAGTGCAGCTCTTAGTGCGGATGATGAGGCCAATCTTCGTGTGGCAGTCTCTTGGTGTGGCTGATGAGGCCAATCCTCGTGTGCCAGTCTGTTGGTTTGGCTGATGAGACCAATCTTCGTGTGGCAGTCTCTTGGTGTGGCTGATGAGACCAATTCTCGTGTGCCAGTCTGTTGGTGTGGCTGATGAGGCCAATCTTCGTGTGGCATTCTCTTGGTGTGGCTGATGAGACCAATTCTCGTGTGGCAGTCTGTTTTCCATGTCACACACACGAATGCGGCGAAGCGGTGTTGCCCGAACTCCATCTTCGAAGACACGATAACATTTCAAATAACAGAACGACCAAGAAGAATCACCTTCTGTCATATACATCTATGGAATAGATTTGCGTACAGGGTTTGTGTAAGAGGTATGTGTTAGAGGTTTTTGTAAAGGCTTTGTGTAGGGGGTTTGTGTAAGGGGTTTGTGTAAGGGGTTTGCGTAAGGGGTTTGTGTAAGACAGGGATGCCCAAACTTTTTGCATGGCGGGCCATATTCCTTTATCCAAAAATATTCGCGGGCCGGATTAAAATAATATTATAAAAATGACATAGTATGGTGAGTTTTTATTGTAAAATTTTAATGTGAATGGTGAAACTGAGATATTTGAATGCAGTAAATAGGTGAGGTCAGGCTCAATGACATGGTTTTGATGCGCATGATATCACGTAGTTGCGAGTCACTTATTCTCGTCCTCACACAGATCTTGTTAAAATTCATAACTGAAAATGTCTGCTTACACAAGTATGTCGAGCCAAACAAGCTAAGCATTTTTTTAAAAACAAATGTTCGAATTCCTTTTAATCTCTCTTTAACCATGAAGCTTACTCTAAAAGTCAAAGAGAAGAAATTGTCTGCTGCGACACTCAGCATCAGTTTGCAGCTCAATGATTTCCAGCTGCAGATTGCCGCAGTATTATCAAAATCTACAGAGAAATATGAAGATTTAACAAAAACAACCATGTTTATCTTTTCAATAGTTATTAAGTCATGAAAGCGTCTTTGAAATTCATCAGCCAAGGATGTGATATCTGCATCATACCTATGCATTTGCCAATTGAAGCTTCTTTCTGGTAAACTTGTCATGATTTCCTGCAGTGAGGGGAAATGTGTGGTATTAGGCTGCATTTGAAAAAGTTGCCTTTGAAAAAGTTGCCTTTGAAAAAGTTGCAGCTTTTTTCCAAAGTCCTTGATATGTGAATATAATTGGCGTACCACTGCATTGTGACCTTAGAGAATTGTGTTAAGAAGGTTTATATGTCTTTTCACATCAACCGAAAATGCAAACTATGCAAGTCAAGCAGCATCAGATAGTTCTGGAAATGTTTTTTCCTTATCTTCCATGTACTTCCCAATTTCTTTGTTAATGTGTAGACGCGCTGAAGTGCTGTCCCCCGACTAAACCATCTTATATCATTGTCATACATAAAATCTTTGTATTCTCTCTGGATGTCAAGAAGACACTGCTAAAAATGGCTGTGAAACAGAGTTTTAGAGGAAATAGAGATCATATCCTTTATCACTTGCTTAAGGACACGATCACATGAAAGGTGTTTAGCACAAAGAACTTCTTTATGAATGATACAGTGAAGTTTAAAATTTTTGCCAGCCTTACTAAGCTGACTTTGTTACAGACAAGTTTTGCTAGTCAACTGTGCTCACGACTCATGGCGATAGCCATCAGCAATAAATAAATATATCGTTTACTTGGTTATTTAACGTCACAGACAGCAGAACAAACAGAACCAAATACATTTGTTCCCCTTGTAAGTCTTTAAGACTGAAGTCTAGTAATTGGTAAACAATACAATGTTATCGACTTTTGCCATCCTTTGACGTTATCAAAACGGTAAAACTTGTCGACTTTTCTTATATTTAATGTTGCTAAAAAATAATACGTTAGTTAATTAATTATTTCAGATGAGGTGGCAGGCCAGTAAAAATTGCTTTGCGGGCCGGTTTTGGCCCGCGGGCCGGACTTTGGGCATCCCTGGTGTAAGAGGTTTGTGTAAGGGGTTTGTGTAAGGGGTTTGTGTAAGAGGTTTGTGTAAGGGGTTTATGTTAGGGGTTTGTGTAAGAGGTTTGTGTAAGGATGTTGTGATCTCCAAGATCCTATAGGTTTGTGTAAGGCTGTTGCCCCATAAAGGGTTGCCACCACTGACGAAGAAATTTTTTAGCCTATCATGAGACAAAGAACTAACCCCATCCTTGTGGCGTCATTACGCGAAGGCCCCAATCACGTGACAAAGCACTAACCCCATCCATCAACATGCCTTAAATCAAATCTTCCAGTAAGAACTAATTTCTGAACATGGCCAAAGCCACGATCCCAGGTGTTGAACGCACTGAATACGCTCGTACTGTTCTCACCTGGCCGGATTATCTGAAGTACCCCGTGAGATGATGTGCTGATGCGCCACTAATGAGTTAACACAGTTTGATGACGTAACAAATGTGTTCTTGTCAGAGATCGTGTTATCACTGCGACACATGAGATCCTGAAAACGTGTGGACCTTCAAACCTGCCGAGCCGAAGATCCATGACTGATATCACTTATTGGTCTAATTTAATAGCCCCTCCTATTAGTGGGCCCTTGCCCCCCCCCCCCCCGCTAAGGTACTTGCGTACAGTACACGGGGGTAGATATAATTTGATGTACTAATAAAAACATCGCTTCGGTGATAATCCGAGAAAATCGTTGATCTCCCTTGATTTATGGTGTGAGAACCAATACGTCACTGTCTTCACGTCTGCTGTGTTCGTCATCGTGACGTCACATCGCCTTGCTTTAGGAGACAAGATTGGCGATTTGGGTTTGAGATTGAACAATATGGAACGTTTGTGTAAGAACAGGGTACACAGATTTAACCCCAACTTGAGGGCTATTGGGTCTGGTTGGACAATTAGGTGTGTGGCAAGTGGGTTAGTGGGTCTGGGAGTAAAGTTGTTTAGGGAGTAAATGTGGTCTGGGAGAAAAGTGGGTCTGGGAGTAAAGTTGATCTGGGAGAAAAGTGGGTCTGGGAGTAAAGGTGGTCTGGGAGTAAAGCTGGTCTGGGAGTAAAGTGGGTCTGGGAGTAAAGTTGATCTGGGAGTAAAGTTGGTCTGGGAATAAAGTTGGTCTGGGAGTAAAGTGGGTCTGGGAGTAAAGTTGATCTGGGTGTAAAGTTGGTCTGGGAGAAAAGTTGGTCTGGGAGAAAAGTGGGTCTGTGAGAAAAGGTGGTCCGGGAGTAAATTGGAACTTGCAGACAGTTGGGAAAGAGGATCATAATGATTTGGGCGCTAAGTCGGGCTATGATGTAAGTGATTGGGTCGATACCTTTCAGAGTCCATTCATGACATGACATTTAGTTTTTAGGATAATACAAAATAATACAATGTCTATTAACGCACACCCTAACACACCACTGTATGTTATTTCCAATACACAGTGTGTTTTCTTTTAATTATTTGCAAGTAATCTATCCATCTCGTCTCAAAATAGCCTCATCTTTCAATTGTTATTGTAATGCGTAGATCTATACACTTTTCTATATCTTTTAACTAGTTTCTATTGAAGTGTAAAGGGAAACAATCTACACGTTTTAAGAGTTTGACCCCCTTGCGTTTCTCAATGAACAATGAACACCCGACATCATGAACGTCCACAGGTGAACCTCAGTTACGGTCACGTGGTTAGACCGGAATTAGCCAGATAAGCAGACGATGCGCTCCACCGTAACGTGAGCACGCGCCTCCGTCAGACCCGGGTCCCTAATCGGGCCAGATGTAATTGCTTATTAATGCCCGCCGCAACATTTCTCTGATATTTCCTCAGCGGCCCCGGCCCAAGAAAAACACTTTAACGTTCTTCAAACCTGCAGCACTAGATAAAAACAATGTTCACAAGATCACTGCCTCCGCGTCCTTAGTGATCTTCAGTGAAAAGCTGGGTCTATTTTTATTGTTATTGGATTGTTTGTTTTTGTGTTGCTTTTGGGTTTTGTTTTTGTTTTTTGTTGTTTTTTTTAAATCTGGGGACGGTGCCAAAAGTGTGGGAATTCAGGAAGCTGACGGTGTGAATGTTGAGCACTTAAGCAGCCGTCAATTAAGAGGCGTCATCATGACGTCATGGATGAAGGCAATGAGACCGGGTCGTGAAAACAGCGCGTCAGTGCGAGGAGAGACAATGTGGCCAATGAACCGTGGCATGTGAGAGTCTTGGGTCTGAGACGCGGATTTGTTGTTGTTTAGAGTTGGGTTGTTTTTATTTTTTTAAAGAGTGACCATGTGCGTTGACTCACGTGATGATAAAAAAGATTAGTTTGCCTTTAGTCGCCATTGCTAACATGAATTTGTATCCCTGTATCTCTTGATGCTCTCGTGTGAAAGATAGAGGTGAATTTTTGAACCATGCCTTCCTACTCACTTACAACACCCCCATCGTCTGCACCAACGTCAACACCACCATCGTCAACACCAACACCACCATCGTCAACACCAACACCAACACCACCATCAACACCACTATTAAACAATAACACCACCACCAACACCATCGTCTGCACCAACGTCAACACCACCATCGTCAACATCAACACCAACAACACCATCGTCAACATCAACACCAACACCACCATCGTCAACACCAACACCAACACCACCATCAACACCACTATCAACACCAACACCAACACCACCATCGTCAAAATCAACACCAACACCACCATCACACCACAATTAAACAATAACATCACGAGCTCCAAGAGTCCTGAAAATTTGTTAAATGTTCAAAGGGCGGATCTTTTTTTTTCTTGTTAAAATTATCAAATATCTAGCACTAAATGTCATACATCAAATATCAAATAGCGTACAAAGTGCCAGATATTTAACGAGAAAGTGTTTATGTATTAAGATATCGGATTTCTTAAATTTCCACTGTCAGTGGCGTATCCAGGATGGGTTCCTCCTGAAATAAACCTAGAGGGGCTCCACTGCCTCTTGTGACTCCGTATTACCTTTAAAAAAAAAAAAGACAAAAAGTGAAGTAGCCCTTATCCCCACCCACCCCTCCCAAATATTGAGTTTGTGTTTCAGTTTTTGTGTGGGGAGAGATGGCGACAGATTGCGATTCTTCAAAAAGAATGTGAAGCATGAAGGGTAATGGCAATAAATTTTATGTGCTCTTAGAGACGAGGAACTGGCGGATCAATATGCGATTTAAATGATTACTGCAGATAAGAAAGGGAGCTAATGTCACAGACACGTACAAGTGGCACCCCCTCAATTATTTCCCCTACGCCCCATTCAGTTCAAGACATCGCGTGTATGCAGTTGAATCTCGTCTGTCACTCAGATTTAGAGTTGAACTGTCACAGGTTAATTAACCATGTTATTACCCTTCTTCCCCCGCCTCCTTCAAATCTAAACAAACACAAGAAATTCTCAAATATGAAGAATTTAAAGGATGTTCGTAAGAGGACAAAGAGGGTATCAGAGGTCATGGTGGCATGCATGGGGTCAATGTTCATGTTTCCTTACACAATAATCACTATTTACAAATGATAAACAATAATCACTATTCATTTAATTTGTCCTCATTTTTGTCAGTAACGTTGTCTTCGACTCTAGCAAAAACATTTGTGTGTTTTTTTATGGGTATTGACAATATTTATTTATTTTTGTTATCTTTTTTTTTTTTTTAAAGAAAATTTTTAGTCTCTTTACTAGAAGAGGAAATTATTAACTATCGAAATCCACATTCATATTTTCCTAGACCTGAGATCAGCGAAGATCATTGAAGACCAACGAAGATCCTCCCAGATCTTGCTGAACTAGATCCAACGTTATATGATAAGCCATTTAATTCCTACAAAAATTCAAAAAGTCCGATACTTGAGCGAGGTTCGATATCGCCCATCCTAAAGTCCGATACTTGAGCGAGGTTCGATATCGCCCATCCTAAAGTCCGATACTTGAGCGAGGATCGATATCGCCCAATGCACCTGGCTAATGAGCCCTTGTCGCGGCCTCGTCTCCCACTTGCGAGATTCTCGCGGCCACACCTAAAGACTAATCAAGGGTGGACAACTGGGGAGCCGCTCGCTCTCGAGGCGCTGGTTATCCCCCCTAGGGGTAGGAACTAATGAGCGAGGTCTAAACACCGAGGCAACACAGCAACGTCCGAGGGTTTTTATTATTTTTTTGTCTTAGCCTTTGAGAGGCTTCTTTAGCCGTGTGAAGTGTCAGCCAATGAAAACAGTAATCACCAGGGTTCTTGACCCCTACTTCCGGTGGTTATTTATAGCTCCTTGTTGAGCATCGTCGTCATTTTCTCTTTGGCCTCTGTTTTTTAAAGTTCATTCAATATAAATATTTTTGTTAATATTAGTTTCAACATTCACTATTCTAGCTCAGATGACGTCAGTGTTAAAACACGTTTTATCGTCTGGGTCACTGCCTGATATTTGGAAGCCGTCAGTGACATGTTAATTTTTCTGCCCCTCCCCACCAGCCCCCACCAACACGCTAAGTAAAAAAATAATTACTAAAATAAAAGAAATTAAATTATTTTTATAATCGCACGCATTAATTAATTGTTCGAAATTGATATATAAATTTGACTACAGCCCAGTTACTTCCCTTATACATTGTGGTTGCTTTGATTACTCTAAACATGTTTTCTTGCAACGTAAAGAAAAGACAACTCACTGACTCACTAAAAGTGAATCAATTGTAGAGAGCTCGTAGTCGTGAAATGTTCAATTCTATTTAGTTATATGTGATCATTGAATTCATTGATACAAAACAAATGTGGTTCCTTCACTGGTTTAGGAAGCCATCTTGTGTCATAGGACAAGATGGCGGTACTCGTCATCGCCTCGGGCCATCTAGAAAGATCACCAATGACGTCATGTTTGTGAAAGTCTTGAAGCTCATAAACCTTACCTTTAACATTTCTAATGAGTTTAGCCTGTTGTTTAATGGCCATCCTATGATGAAATATCACAGCATCATTGAGAAACGGGGGGGGGGGCAAGTCTTTGAACAAGAAAACAAATGTTAATAGTAGGGCTGCGGAAATTAACGATTAATTTCTCGATTAATCGGTAACAAATTGTATCAAATAAAATTATTTTAATCGATAAAATGGCTATTAAAATTAACAGTCATAGTAACAGTCATAGTAACAAGCGTAGTAACAATCGTAGTGACAGTCGCAGTAAAAGTCGTAGTAACAGTCGTAGTAAGAGTCGTAGTAGCAGTCGTAGTAAGAGTCGTAGTAGCAGTCGTAGTAAGAGTCGTAGTAACAGTCGTAGTAACAGTCGTAGTAAGAGTCGTAGTAACAGTCGTAGTAACAGTCGTAGTAGCAGTCGTAGTAACAGTCGTAGTAACAGTCGTAGTAACAGTCGTAGTAACAGTCGTAGCAACAGTCGTAGCAACAGTTGTAGTAAAAGTCGTAGTAGCAGTCGTAGTAACAGTCGTAGTAACAGTCGTAGTAACAGTCGTAGTAACAGTCGTAGTAAGAGTCGTAGTAAGAGTCGTAGTAGCAGTCGTATTCAAAAGATCACCAGAAACATAAACATTTATATGTCAAACTTCCCTCCATTTCCTCACCCCACCCCCTTCACCCGCTGTAGATTCGTGTCAAGATATTGCGTCTCCAAAAATTAAATCTGGCAAATGCTAACGGCTCTTGATAATTTAAATAAATGTATGTGAGGTTATCATATTTATGTCATCTAAAATGTATCTTCTGTCAACGGCGCAGACAAAATTTTGACTTACGGACGAGAGAGTAATGGCGAAAGTTATTGGTGAAAAGATTACGCGCCGTCTGTATTTGTATCAAACAGCTGGAAGTTTTACATTAAATTTCTGGAGCTTTGTGAGATACTACTAAAGATACTGCTGGTCCTAAATTTTGTGAGGTACTGCTGGTTCTGAAGATACTGCTGGTCCTGAAGATACTGCTGGTCCTGAAGATACTGCTGGTCCTAAACATACTGCTGGTCCTAAAGATACTGCTGGTCCTAAAGTTCAAATAAACAAAACTCATCAATGTCTGAGTGGCAAGATCTAAGTGATGAGTTATTATCAAACAAAAAAAAAAGGAATATAATTCAAAGGGGTATTAATGGGGAGGTTGCAGGTGAGATTTTTCCGCCTTTATATTGAGTGACGCTATTTTCAGCCTGCGACAGAGGGATTTCTACAATTTTTGGCCCAACGTGCAGGCTGCACGCCCATTGATGAGGTCATTTCCTGTTACGTTTCAAATGTATGTAAAAATCACATTAATAGTTGGATTTCTATCAATATCGTTTCCATAGTTACATTTCATTTGATGCGTGTCCTTTAATGGTTTCTTGCTTTTAGAATTAATAATTTATGTTTACAGAAAAGTGGATGTTAAAATTAATGAATAAGTACTAAGCCAGAATTAAGACATAACTACAATGTTATTTCATAAAAGACGATCACCAATTTACCCTTATCTCAATTTAAAAGAGTTGTTACAGCTATTGCATTTCTTTGGAATTATGGGACATTTGGTCTGCTATCTTTTTTCTGTTCATTCTTTATGTTCACCGCCACAACTTGTGGGATTTAAAGACATTTTAGGCCTGTATTAAGATAAGACTAAAGAACATAATTGGCCTGTATTAAGAGAAGATTAAAGAACATTTTAGGCTTGTATTAAGATAAAATTTAAGAACATAATTGGCCTGTATTATGATAAGATTTAAGAGCATTTTGGGCCTGTATTAAGATAAGATTAAAGAAGATATTGGACCTGTATTAAGATAAGATTTAAGGACATATTAGGCCTGTATTAAGATAAGATTTAAGAACATATTAGGCCTGTATTAAGGTAAGATTTATGAAAATTTTAGGCCTGTATTAAGATAAGATTTACGAACATTTTGGGCCACTATGCAGCTATTTTGGGGACTATTTTTTTTTTATCACCCTGACATAACTTCATACGCGCGAGATCTCCTGGTAGGCACACCAAATGTTCCAGGTAAGTTTTTTCTGTGTCCAATTTGCCAGCTTGGCTATTCCGTGGCATCTGATAACGTGGTCGTAGTTGACGTCACGATGTGCCAAGCACGTGACACTCACTGATCAGGCAAATGGGTTGCGCGTGCTGTAATCCTAATTGAGCTGACCCTAACGGGCGACACACTTTCCCCGGGCGGTGCACCAGCCCCACATACAACTCAGCCGCTTTTCTGTGCCGGAGCACGCGCCCCATTCTCCAGGCTGCTGACTTACGTCTCGGCCCTCCTCGGAGACCATCTGATACTCACAGTGGAACCTTTAGAAGCTCAACAGACATCTACGTTTTTTTATGGTCTTTCTTTAGCAAGGTGATAGGCTGCAGCTGGTTTTAAAGAAGCCGGTTCGGCGTCCGGAAGCACAGACCCTGTTGGTTTTTCTTTAATTCGTTAAAATCAAAGTCATTCATTTTTTTTTTTAACCTAAAGAAAAATGTAATATTCTGAAATCAAAATCACAGTATTTCCAGACATTCGCCACAGGACACAGGGCCATAGTCTCGAGCCACAAGGTTAGCATGTCGTTGCCTCGTTCACCATGGCAACATGGCTGTGACGGAAATGATATAGCTGACCTGTCCTTGAAATCACTTCGAGGCTGTTAGGGAGGAAAGCGTTATTTGTTTGGTTTTTTTTTTTTTTAAATCTTTCACGTATCTGTTATTTATGATATAGTTTTTAATTCAACTTTTTCAAGGTAAATATTTAAGTTTATCTTCGACTTTCTGTAGGTTTTCCCAATCAAAATAACACTGTCGGTTGTTAAAATAAATAAATATATCATTCGGTCTTTTTGATGAGGAAGTTGTGATGAATAAAATACAACGCAATAAATAAAGCGTGCAAATCTATAAAACGTACAGTCTCACTCCCAAACATACTTGCTCGGTTTCGGGGACTTGTTTTCACGGCCAATTCCTAAGATACCGAACATCTCAGAGCGCCACCAAGCACGCCGACATGCATGCCACAGGCAAATGGGAACAACACTTTACAGGCCGCTGGCAAAGGGGAACAACAACAAGGAAAATATTGGCCTCATCACGATGGCCGCCTACCGCTGCTCCCTGGAAATGGCGACTTCTGGATAGCATATCGGAGATTGTGTTTTCTTTCTTTTTAAGTGTTGTTTCATAATGTTTTGTCTGGCTAGCATTTGGGTAACCTTTTACGTTAAAGACTTGCTTAGCGCAACTTGGATGCGCTCATTTGTTTGCTTACGAGCAGAGGAATATCGGGAAATCCCATACAGAAAAAAATGGCTCTATTGCTGAAAAGATGATTTTTTATAACTTTTTGCTTATCCGTCCTTTTCAAATCCTTTATATTAACTTGTGCTTTCCAAGCCGTGCGTGTCGGAAAAACTTTGGATCGATTTTAACCCATTTCCTCGTAAGCTAGCGAGCTGAAATTTTGCAGGCAAACTCGTGTCGATTATAAAAATTAGGTATCAAAGTTTCAGATAAATCGAATTTACTGTAATTGAAAGATTGAGTTTTAAATCATTTTATTTATCTCTATGTATCATGTTTATTTTTTTTAGATAGAGTGTCGTGGTGCGTATTCTGTTCAACAACCGTTCCTGTCGCGCAATAAGGTGCGCATGATATTGACATCACTTTTTAAAAATATATTCACGATCGGTGCGCATTATATTAAACACGTTTTACGAGACATGACTAGAATTTTGTATTTTCGGATAGTTTTGCCCTGCATATTAGAATGAATATCCTTATAGCTATAATCGTATATAAAGGATTTTTAGTTTTTTTAAAATGGCTTTTTGTGGGTTTTCTTTTATTTTCTAAAAAGCGCATGTCCAAATCTATAACATTCATATAAATAATTTATAATTTAAATTCATGTATTCAAAATAAAGGATGTAGAAATTATTGTTTAATTTGTTAAAATTCTGGGGTAGGGGTGGGTGGGTATGAGCGCGAAAGAGAAGAATGAGACGGGAAGTGAAAGATAAAAGCGAAGGGCGTAAATGTAATGTCTGGTACTTTTACGAGTAAATTAAGGACTTATCTTATCTTATCTTAGATATACAGACGCTCCTTCTATGCAGAAGATAATTGCGTCCACAGACCATGAGAGATGATCTGTTGGCAAGTGATGCAGCGGTCACAGGCCACGGCTATAGGGGTTCCACCCATTACCCCAGCCGCCTAACTATTGTCTAGTTAGGTACCCATTCGGAGCTGGGTGACTCGGGGACTCCTCAGGCCGCGAGAACAAATCCACACCTTCGTGTGGATTCGAACCCGTGACCATCGGTATGACAGTCGAGAGCGCTACCTCTCGACCACCACGTCCCACAAGGACGCTTATTTACGTGTTGGTATGACGAGACAATATGCTACAAGGACATTTTTAAAGTTTTTGCAAATGATATGAGATCTGATTATGAATACAATGCCGAATTGGTTGCTACAGAAGAATAAAGGGGGAGCCGTTACAATGATCTCTCGATTGTTTCTCATTAGAGACAGTGCTCTCACCAGCGTTTGCTATTACAATACGATGCTTTTCGTCTTGTCTCCACTTGAATTCAAAGCTGTCTTTTTTAATCCCTCTTGAAAAACCATGTTGTCTATTTTGGCTCCATTTGAAAACAATTCTTTTTCTCTCTAGCCCCCCCCCCCTTGAAAACAATTCTTTCTCTCTCTAGCCCCCCCCCACTTGAAAACAATGCTTTCTCTCTCTAGCCCC
>MUZC01000094.1:265713-290951 GCA_002072015.1 Radix auricularia | reverse complement strand
AGACCACCACCCCAGACCCCACCCCCTGCCCTGTGCCCCAGGCCACACAAACAGACCCAAACATCGAACGTACCCCTGTTTGTTGTTTCTACCTGTATGTGTACCTGGGCTCCAGGCTGCTCACCTCTGTTTGAAGTAGACGACCTGGCATTGACTTTCATTGACATCTACCACATCTCCCCCACCCCCACCATCTCCACCTCGGGGGGACGCCCCAGAAAACGCGACCGCATCGCTTCCGGCGATGATCAATAAACATTGAGAGATCCATTTATTTGTTTCACTTTACAGGGGGCTGGGTGCAAGATGTGAGGTCTGTCTCTGTCTGCTTCTGTCTGCTGTGTGGGTTGTCTGTCTGCTTCTGTCTGGTGTGTGTTGTCTGTCTCTGTCTGCTTCTGTCTGCTGTGTGGGTTGTCTGTCTTCTTCTGTCTGGTGTGTGTTGTCTGTCTCTGTCTGCTTCTGTCTGCTGTGTGGGTTGTTTGTCTGCTTCTGTCTGGTGTGTGTTGTCTGTCTCTGTCTGCTTCTGTCTGCTGTGTGGGTTGTCTGTCTGCTTCTGTCTGGTGTGTGTTGTCTGTGTCTGCTTCTGTCTGGTGTGTGTTCTCTGTCTCTGTCTGTTTCTGTCTGCTGTGTGGGTTGTCTGTCTCTGTCTGCTTCTGTCTGCTGTGTGGGTTGTCTGTCTGCTTCTGTCTGGTGTGTGTTGTCTGTGTCTGCTTCTGTCTGGTGTGTGTTCTCTGTCTCTGTCTGCTTTTGTCTGGTGTGTGTTGTCTATCTCTGTCTGCTTTTGTCTGGTATGTGGTCTATAGATGTGTCAGAACTACCGTACAAACAGTCTGATTAGTCACCCCAGCAAAGTCATGCTTATGATAATATTAAACAGACTGAAACCACAAGCAGAGCAGATCATTGCAGAAGAACAGGCGGGCTTCAGAGCAGGAAGGAGCACAATGGAGCAGATCTTTAACCTTCGAGTGCTCTGTGAAAAACATCTTCAACACCAGAGCGACCTCTTTCATGTCTTCATAGACTTTAAAAAGTCGTTCGACAGAGTGTGGCATGCGGCACTGTGGGCAACCATGCACAAATTCAACAATGCAAACCTCATTGCTGTGATCAAGAACATGTACAACGGAGCGACCAGCGCAGTACTCTACAACAGCAAGCTGGGAGATTGGTTCGAGACCACTGTTGGTGTCAGACAAGGATGTTTACTCTCCCCCATCCTCTTCAACCTCGTCCTTGAAAGAATTGTGACAGATGTGCTAGAAAACAATGTCGGAACGGTCAGCATCGGAGGGAGAACTATAACTAACCTACGCTTCGCCGATGACATAGACCTGCCTACCTGGCAGCGACGACGAACTAAAAAAATTCCTTAAGCTGAAGTGTCCCTTAACCCGACGCTGGGTCGTTGGGACCCCATTTTGAGCTGCACACTATCTCATGCCAAGTGTCACGGTTCTGAGCTGCCTTCTGGGAATCGCTAAATGAAAGGCCGGTCAACTCTTTGATATTGTCCTCCCATCTCTTCCTTGGTCTGCCTCTTTTCCTTCTTCCCTGGACTGTGCCTTGCAATATCGTCTTTGAGAGACATCCAGATCTTGTCACGTGTCCGTAACCATCGTAATTTCCTCTTTCTAATTGAGGTGAGAAGGTCCTCGTAAGGGCCAACGACAGCACTTATTTTATCGAGGACCGATACGGGAAATGAGAAATTCCTTAACGGGAAATATGTCATTCCGATACGGGAAATGTGACATTCCGTTTCGGGAAATGTGTCATTCCGATACGGGAAATGTGTCATTCCGTTTCGGGAAATGTGTCATTCCCATACGGGAAATGTGTCATTCCGTTTCGGGAAATGTGTCATTCCGATACGGGAAATGTGTCATTCCGTTTTGGGAAATGTGTCATTTCGATACGGGAAATGTGTCATTCACAACCCTTGTCAATACGAGCTTTCAACAGCCGTACGTTTTATTATTTATACAGGTAGCACTAGAACGCAACGTGTATAGAATCCTCTCGAACTAATCGGAACTTTAAGTAATTAGTTATAAACTTTGCCTCGCGTGTCAGAAAGCTTCACCTGTACGAACGAGTTACACATAAAACCAAGTTATCGCACATGAACGTTCATGTTATATCAAGTGGCCTACTCCCATAAAACAAATCTTAGATACTTTTTTCAGCAGAGCTATTTGGGACATACCATGTTAATATAATAATAGGCCTCATATAGTTTTGTTATAATGATGAACATACATAAACTAGGCCAATACAATGCCATAAAATGTTCATCCATTGGATCAAAGTTCAGCTACTCGTTATAAAAACGTTGATTACTTCCCCTTGACACAGAGAACCAGGCCATACCGACGTTTCCCATCCTTGATGAAACAACCGCCAATAAATGTTTATAGGTTCCTACGACAGTCGTAATACTAACATGAAGCGACTATAAAGATTCTACAATCACTCCTAATGTTCCCCGGAAAACCTTCAAATTGATAACAGAAAACAGACCCATCGGATTTCCCCAATAACATAAAAAGTTGTGCGCCCCCCCCGCGCCTTCATTGACAATTTACAAAGTTTTGCGCACCGTTTTAAGTGGCGCATCAAAAAAGAAAGCGTATCTTATTGCGATCTTGTTGAAGGATAGTTCACCGACAAACATATTTGTGTCGACATTCTCAGATTCTATAGTCGAGATGGTAACAGTGATGAAAAAACTGATGATGAAGATGGTAGACTATATCTAAAAGACCTGATCTATTGATGTTATAGGTTTGGAACATCCTTATTGCCTTGAGTTGTGTTGATTTAAAAGTAGCGGGTGCCTGTGCAGCTTTAACGTTACCCTTTCAGATGTTGTGTTATCTTAATACAACACCCTATTTAAAAAAGTTTATCTTTCAGTGGCTATATATTGAGGTTAAGGCATTAGGTGTGAATTACCCCTGCCCACATGCATCTTACGATTTGTGTAAAATATTTTTCATCTTATCTTATCTGTTACAGACGCTCCTTCTATACAGAAGATAATTGCGCCCTACGTTTATCTAAGGTTTGTGTCTAGTCCTGCACTCCTATTAGAGTTTTAAAAATGATAAAGTGTTGGTTTTCCTGGTTTCCTCAGGCAACCCAAACCACGCCCGAACTCCGGACGGGAAGAAAGAATAAAGAAAAAATGTATGTGTTTGTTCTTGCATACGGAATAAGAAAGGTGTTTTTATCGTTATGTCTATTGAGGGTTGTATTAAGTTTTCTCTGTGTTGTATTTCTAAATTATAATTAATTGCCTTAAGTAAAATTACTAATTTACTCTTGGTTCTTCTATCCTCTAGTCCTTCAAGGTTTAATGATTTAACTATTTTAAGTAACATGATGTATCCTCACCACTCGCCACACGAGCTGTCCTTAGACCATCGTCACTCATGTATCCTAATCACACGAGCTGTCCTTAGACCATAGTCAATCACATATCCTAACAACACGAGCTGTCCTTAGACCATCGTCAATCATGTATCCTAACCACGCGAGCTGTCCTTAGACCAACTCGTTAAAATGATACAGAAAGAACCCATAGCTTTCCCTGTCATAAGAATGGTTATAGGGGTTAGTGTTGCTCTCAATTCTGATGCATATGTTGGGGCACCGGGGGGCTGAAAGATGTCTACGCCACGTACCTAATGACGAACATATGCCGCAGACTAGAGATGCTCAAGATCTGTATTTTACAGGTAACAACAATTTTTTAGTTGTTGTATTCTCTCTGCTACAGATATGCCACAAAAGTTCTTGTACAAATAGACCAGAGTTCATTCGGGTATCAGAATACATGTTGAGATATTCGTTTATTTGTACATAAACTTGCAGCTGTTCCCGTTTAACGAAGGACTCCCCCGTGTACAGTATACCGTGTTTTTTAGGCAAGTATTCGACCACGAGTTCGTATATCTTGAATATTTTTATGGTTCAGGAAATGGGTCTTTGATATGAGCTAAAAATATATTCAAAGTTTTTGAGTAACGAATCCATTTACCGCGCTTTAATTCTGACATTAGTTAAGACATGATCTTATAGAGTTGTAGGAAATCTTTACATCAACAGAGAGTGTGTTTGCTTAATGTTTGGAAAAGTTGACATCAATTAATGTAATAATTAATCATTGTAAGTCAAATACTACGCGACTCATTCTTCAGGTTACCACAATACATCTAGTTACCACAATACATTTGGTTACCGCGATACATTTGGCTACCACAATACATCTGGTTACTACAATACATCTAGTTACAACAATACATTTGGTTACCGCAATGCATTTGGTTACCACAATACATCTGGTTACCACAATACATCTAGTTACAACAATACATTTGGTTACCACAATACATTTGGTTACCGCGATACATTTGGCTACCACAATACATCTGGTTACTACAATACATCTAGTTACAACAATACATTTGGTTACCACAATACATCTAGTTACCACAATAAATCTAATTACATCAATAAATCTAGTTACCACAATACATCTAGCTACATCAATACATCTAGTTACCACGATACATCTGGTTACTACAATACATCTGATTACCACAATACATTTGGTTACCACAATACATTTGGTTACCACAATACATTTGGTTACCACAATACATTTGGTTACCACAATACATTAATACATTTGGTTACCACAATACATTTGGTTACCACAATACATTTGGTTACCACAATACATTTGGTTACGACACACCGTTTGTTACATATGTATCATAAGGTTCTCGAATACCTTTAGCTTCCTGTATATCTTCACTGAAGCCATGGATAATCAAGTTGCCAAGATACTTTATGCTGGCCAGGTATACTTTCTGCTGGGTAATACTGTCTTACACTAGATACTTTATGCTGGCCATGTATACCAACAGTTAATAAAACTGTCTTACACTATATACTTTATGCTGGCCATGTATACCTTCTGTTGGGTAATACTGTCTTACACTAGATATTTAATAGTGGCCAGGTATACCTTCTGTTGGATAAAACTGTCTTATACTAGATACTTTATGCTGGCCTTGTATACCAACTGTTAGGTAATAATGTCTATCAAAGAAGCCATCTGTTAGAGATATGCGGCTTGAATAATTTCTTCAAAGTTTCGAGGTATGCGTCTGCACATACCAGGCTATCCGTTTAATCTCGCTAATCTTTGATGTCAATTATAGGGCGCGTGTAAAATGATGGCGTGCGCACACGGTTCAATATGAGGACACGACCTGGGGTAGACACAAAGCAAAAATTATGTTCATTAACCATTGGGGGGAGAGGGTGGTGATCTTTCCATTAACTCTTAAACTCGAACTAGGCATCGTCTTTGAGTCCAAGACTTTCATGCTCTAACATCAATCTTAGACTGAGAATCAAATTGTATCTTTGGTACCCAAGGCATTCATGATCTAACATCAATCTTAGACGGTGAACACAATGGGTCTCAGTCTCGGTACTCAAGACTTTCATGCTCTAACATCAATCCTAGACCAAGGACCCAAAGATACACAAGACTTCTCAAGCTGTAACGTAAACCTTTAACTGAGACCCCGAGAGTGTGTGCGATGGTCACCTTAAGTGTCCGAGTTATGTCCATAACTTGTCGGTTATAAATGATAATGTGACGACGAATGTCTGGCGTGGTCAGTTTTGTCTCCTTCTCATCTTGTTTAAATATGATAACAACAATAAATATCATGTACGTAAAAAAGTAAAGAAAACACAGAGTTAAACACAACACAGTGTTGAGTAACGTGTAAACATGCCCCAGGGGGGAATACAACAAGATGAAAGACATTTGCGGCTCAAAGAACGGACAGGTGCATCCTAGTTGTACACAAATGTCAGTGACATGTCTCTGTGTCATGTCAATAGTGCTAGACGTTATCAAGACAGGCCCGTCCTGAGTATACTGTGAGCCAACAAAGAGATTTAGGACCTTGATATGTAGGTCAATGGCTTTAATTCGGACGAGATCTATTGTCCCGTCAGAGGTGTGACGTCACTGATGGAGTTTAAAACTAGTGAAGAGGAAATTATATTTAAAAAATTTTTAAAAATCGTACCAGATTCCTTTGAAAGTCGGTGACTTTGAAAGGTACAGAAATGCTTTTAACGAATGCCTTTTAGCGTGTTATATCTTAGACATACAGACGCTCCTTCTATGCAGAAGATAATTGCGTCCACAGACCATGAGAGATGATCTGTTGGCAAGTGATGCAGCGGTCACAGGCCACGGCTATAGGGGTTCCACGCATTACCCCAGCCGCCTAACTATTGTCTAGTTAGGTACCCATTCGGAGCTGGGTGACTCGGGGACTCCTCAGGCCGCGAGAACAAAACCTCACCTTCGTGTGGATTCGAACCCGTGACCATCGGTATGACAGTCGAGAGCGCTACCTCTCGACAACCACGTCCCACGTGTTACAAGTATTACAAGTGTTGCAAGTATTACAATTGTTACAAGCATTACAATTGTTACATGTGTTACAATTGTTACAAGTATTACAAGTGCTACAAGTATTACAAGTATTAAAAGTATTTGAAAACTTCGTTAAAAGCATTTCTGTACCTTTCAAAGTCACCGACTTTCAAAAGAATCTGGTAGAAGGAGCGTCTGTATAGATAAGATAAGATATACAATTTGGTATTGGTATGAAGAATCTGATGTTATTGGTATAAACAATTCGGTATGTGAAGAACTGATGTTATTGGTATGAACAATTTGGTATGTGAAGAACTTATGGTACCGTAATAATCTCCAGGTGTGTGAAGAAATGTTGGTATCGGGTAGAATAACAAACGGAGAGAGTCGGTAATTGGCCAAGCCTCGTTAGATATCAAAGCTCTCATGTTTCATACGTTCTAATTAAACTCTTGTTCGAAAAGCCACAGCTATTTTGTTTTTTGTTTTTAATATAATATTATTTTTTCAAACTGCATGAGTTCACTTATCACTAATGATTAGTAAATGTCTTAAATTTCTTACTGCTAAGGATCAACTGAACTTGTTAAAAGATTATAGGCGCACGTTCGTTTAAACTCACAGGAACCAAACGCTGAGCGCTTTAAGCTTGAAACGGTGTATAATGCAGGTAATTGAATTACCTTTAATATGAAATATACTTTGATAATAACAGTCACGTGGCGTAGGTGCATCATAGGCGTTACCTTAAGATTGGGGAAAAGGGGAATTAAGTGCTGTAAAAAAATAAAACAGGGGAGGTCAATGTGGGCTGAAATGGGAGGTTATCATCACGAGCACAGAGAGATCGAGGTGTTATGCACACATGTTTGAAGCAAGTTGCTTCCCCTTGTAATAACCAGTTGGACGGTACAGAAAAACACGACATTCGTGTAAGTTAAGTGTGGGCTTGAAGTACGGGGAGGTAATAGGAGGGGCGGGGGAGGTATCTGGAGTCTTCATCAGGTCGTGGTTCTGTACAACTTGGTTTAAATCATTTGGAGAGAGAACCCCGTGGAAATATTTTGGTGGAGCTCTTTTTCGTAAACGAGGCGCGGTGGTCTAGCGGTAGCGCGCTGGGCTGTCGACTCCACAGAAAGTCACGGGCTCGAGACTCGGTGCTGGCAAAGTCTCCCAGTTCACCCAGAATTGAATGAGCATTTGACAACTAATGGGGAAGCAAAGTCGGCTGGGCATTACGCTAGCCGATGATGGCGAAACTATGCCACGCGTGCCACAGTCGGGACGCAGAACGTCAGCAAGTCGAATATTACTTCCTTTATCAAATCACTGCGGTGGCACTTTGTGTTAGAGATTTGCTATATTTGAACTTGAACTATCCCTTAACCCGACGCTGGGTCGTTGGGGCACCATTTTGAGCTGCTCACTAACTCATGCCAAGTGTCACGGTTCTGAGCTGCCTTCTGGGAATCGCTAAATGAAAGGCCGGTCCACTCTTTGATGTTGTCCTCCCAACTCTTCCTTGGCCTGCCTCTTTTCCTTCTTCCCTGGACTGTGCCTTGCAATATCGTCTTTGAGAGACCTCCAGATCTTGACACGTGTCCGTACCATCGTAGTTTCCTCTTTTTAATTGAGGTGAGAAGGTCCTCGTAAGGGCCAATGACAGCACTTATTTTGTCGCGGACCGCTTTGTTCGTGATGTGCGCCGTGTAGGAGATGTTTAATACCTTTCGAAAATATCTCATCTCAAGCGCACTAATTCTTTTTTGGAGGTCTGCGGTGAGCGTCCAAGCCTCACAACCATAGAGGAAGACTGACATCGACTGACATTTGCTATATAAAAGAAGTTTTAAGTGAATCTTTTGGCAGGCGGCCCCAAAGAAGACTCGCCATCACTGTGCTATACACACAATGCCTTGCTCATTGGCCCTGGCTAAATAAAGATTGTGAACGCTACTTCACTTGCGCCCCCCCCCTATAAGCCGTCATAAGCCAAGCGTACATGGAGACGGAGCATGTTAGATGAGGCTGGAAGAACTGGGAAGAGCTGGGAGGAATTGAAGCGACTGGCAAGGGGCCGTTCACAGTGGCGAGCTTTGACAGAGGCCCAATGTTCCACAAGGAACCCAAAGGACAAATGATGATGATGATAAGCCATCATTGTCCGTTAAGGGGACTTAGATACTCTCGTAGGAAGTGACCGGTGGAAGCACTGAATGATCTCTCCAGAACAACTGTCAGATTTAACTCATGTTGTTCCGGGCTTAATACAGCACTGACGATGCAAGAGCTTTTCTCTACCAAACTACAAGTTCAGAGGTCAACACACGTTGTCTCACACTTAATACAGCACTGACGATGCAAGAGCTTTTCTCTACCAAACTACAAGTTCAGAGGTCAACACACGTTGATGTTACCCTAACCACCATAGAAAAACTTGTACTCTGCCTCAACTCTTAAAACCCCATATAAGCAGCGTGTGTTATTAGCTGAGTCGACATCTCAGGAACACACACACATCACCTACGAGTCAATCTAAAACAATAATAATTCAGTTTATAAATGCCACACCGTAAAATATTTTCATCTCTTCTCTGATGTCTTATGACGCAGTCCGTATGTAGATCAAACCGCTTATAAAATCAAGAATTAAAACGCCAGTCTTTACTATCTTTATTTTATTTTACTCGAGGTATGTCCATATGACGTCACATCTCCGTATGTTTCAAGTCATGACGTCACCTCACTAACCTATTTTCCAATAATCCACGTTCACCGCACCGAATCCCCCCCCCCTCAGACATACGTCATATTCTGTTCAACATACACATTGATAATTCCCACATCATTTTTATTAAGATTCCACAGACCCGCTGCCAACTAGCCCGTGACACTAGCAGTTGTTACCGGTGATATTCAAATAATATTTCCCCAAAGAAAGTTATACTCCCCCTCCCTCCCCTACCCGGGTCTCTACCAGGCGCCCGGCTGTAGAGGGCGCTCCTTGTTTTGGCGCGTGGATGCACACACAAACTAACAAACACCCGGGGTTATTCTTGGGTAAGGTTTCTTGTTTGGTTTGACGGTTGGGCTCGGGTCGTGAGGGGTTGGGGAGGGGGGGAGGATGTTACAAGAATCGGCTCTTCAACCCCCAGTGAATGTATGCGTGAGTGTTGGTCAATGTATGTGTGAGTGTTGGACTTACTCAAGTCATATTAGCCCTGTGTATGTACTTTGTATGTACTGCGTATGATGTACTTTGTATGTACTGTGGATGATGTACTGTTTATGTACTGCGTATGATGTACTTTGTATGTACTGCGTATGATGTACTTTGTATGTACTGCGTATGATGCACTTTGTATGTACTGTGGATGATGCACTGTGTATGTACTGTGGATGATGTACTGTGTATGTACTGTGGATGATGTACTGTGTATGTACTGCGTATGATGTACTTTGTATGTACTGTGAAAGTATTCATTTTTTAAGTAGTGTAAGGCTTTCTTAACTGGATATGTGTGTGTGGGGGGGGGGGTTAACATCTCAGTATTTTTTAATTTTCTTTGTGGGGGGGGTGGGTCTACTCAGAAGGTTGAGCCACATATAAACACAAAGAAATGTGAAGAGTATGAGAGATTCCATCTAAATCTGGGACTTATTATTTGTGTGCAGACAAGACGGGGTAATCCATGCCCATTGCTCGACTAACTATTGTATTACTCTCCCCTGGCTTACCTTCTCTAACCTATGGCTTTCATTAGTAGATCCGTTCTTTGTCTTAAAGAAACGACAGAATACATAAATAGATAAAACTAATTAGACCTTTTTCTCATTTTCCAACTCACTTTTCTTTTATATCGTTCCTCGTCTCCCACTCTCTCTTTCTTCTTTACCAAGCAAACGTTAGTAGATGGGAAGAGCGATTCCCACTTTCTCTTTCTTCTTTACCAAACAAACGTTGGTAGATGGGAAGAGCGTCTCCCAATTTCTCTTTCTTCTTTACCAAGCAAACGTTAGTAGATGGGAAGAGAGTCTCCCACTTTCTCTTTCTTCTTTACCAAGCAAACGTTAGTAGATGGGAAGAGCGTACATAAAAGAAGTCATTTGGTCTTTTAATTATTTTATTTTAGGGCTCCGGAAATTAACGATTAATTCTCGATTAAACGGTAAAAGATTTTATCGATGAAAATTATTTTAATTGATCAAATAGCGATTAAAATTGAAGAATACGTGTTGCAAAGTGTCCGCGATTAATTAATAGATAATTAATTATATATAGTTAATAATAGTTTGCTTTTTCACGTAAAAAATTCTCCATTTGAACAAAATATTTATAAGTGCAAACTTTAAAATAAGCTGTTTTTATAGGGAAAATGATGTAACAAATTAAACATTGTTTTTAATTAATTAACACTAACAAAATTTAAATTCATTGACATTATATTGACCTACTTATATTTAAATAAAAAAACTTAAATTGCCTTTTTTTGTTGTTACTTTCCTTGAAATTTTCAGTTTAATGACGTCATACATCTTACTTTTAGCTTTAATTAAAATCATCGATTAATTGTTCGGTAATTTTTCAAAAGTTAATTATTAAATTTAAATTAATCGATAACAGCCCTATTTTATTTATCTCTAGTTATGATCAAGTATTTTTTGACGTTAATACTGGAAATTCGTTTTGCTATGTAAGATATAAGGAAGAAAAAGCTTTTTGTTTACGAGCTTTTTTTATTATTACGAGGGAAAAGTAGGTAAGTTGTTAAAAATATAAATTATAAATACATGAGGGGGGGGGAATATTAGAAATTTTTTCTTAAATTTTAATCGATTAAATTAATTTTAATTTAACAAAATTTTAATAATTAATCTATTAATTAATCAATCATTTCCGCAGCCCTACAATAAAATATTTTACGATTACAAACTACACCTCATTTCCCAACAAGTTTAGAACCACTTTAGCGAAGTCAATTTTACAAGCTGTTGTAACGTCATCAGATTAGCTCCCCCCCTCCCCCTTCCCCTCCCCCTTCTTTGGTTTGTTAGTTTTGCCCGGATGACGTGATCCGACTTCTCAAGCTCATACGTCAGCCGCCGTTCCACCTGCTGACGTCAGAACCTGTTCGAGACGGGTGAGGAGACAGGTAACTGACCTACAGAAAAGCTCCAGTTGTTCCCCCTTGAACAACTCATCTGTGGTGAGGATTCGGGTCAGCAGGAAAGCCGGGGATATTGTCTTGTAACGCTCCACGCTTTGCCGGACACACACACACACGTGTACTGCATGTAAAGTGATAAATCATACAGTAAATGGAAGGAGTCACGACCGAGAGATGTTTCGTTGCTGAGGTGGTTACAGTTACCGTCAATTCTTTAACACAAGATGTTATAGGAATGGGGAAGCTGGTGAAGGAGGAGGGGGGGGGGTGGTGGGGGGTCAAGTCCGCTAAACACGCCCCCGATAAAACTGGACGTGGTGCTCTTTGTTGGTCAAAAGTTTACCCCAAAGTTTGGGTAGATTGTTGGTCTGCATGTCAATGCTAAGAGCTGAAGTAATTAAAGGCCATAGCCATAGAGCTTCAACGGCCTCTAACCCTTATTATGGCTTGGACCTTTATAAATTAAGGAAATCTGTGTACATTTTCGGGTCGTTACCTCATACGCTTAAATCGTTTCAAATTAATTTACAGAAACTTTTTTAAAACGCATTTCTCAGAAATGTGAGAACTACGTTTCACTTTACGCTTACCTTTTCCTGCACAAAAATTGTAGACATATATTTTGAAAGTCTTATTAAATTTGTGATTAGAATATTTGACATATACAGAGGCGTCACTAGGGTTGGTGTCACCCGGGGCGGTAGCTCATGGTGTCACCCCCTCATGATTTAACCCATAGAAATCCTCCGAGTTTTCCAGTGCCAAATAACGGGAATATATAGAATTTTACGGTCTGGTGTCACCCCCCTGATGGTGTCACCCGGGGCGGCCCGCCCCCTCTGCACCCCCCTAGCGACGCCACTGGACATATACAATAGCCTGTTATCATCGTGAGAATTGTAAGCATCAAAATACATGAGCGCTTGAAATAGGATAGCTACGGTACGAGAGAAACCAAAAAAAATCTAGCACATGATTTATTTTGTTTTACATTAAAATAAATAATTTCTCCCGTTTCCTAGAGTAGACCGCATTAAACAAACGACTACAATCTCACTCTCCACGAGCACGCGCACATGGAGATAGTTTATGGAGCTCACTTCCCGAGGGGCAGCAAGTCTATGACTCCACGGAATCACGACCAGGAGATCTGCTAACCTTCATGATCAACAGCTTCCGGTGGGAGTGACGCCATCAATTAGAATTGAACCAGATGTTCAATTTTTCTTTTTATCCAAGCGAATGTTTTACGTCACATTTTGCAATTTTTTGGCTTTAATACTTTAATTAAATAGTAATAAACATGAACGTGCATGTCAAATTTTATTTGCAAAGATGCAAAGAATTATTGCAAAAGTTTTATTCAAAATGTCTGATTTGAAATATAAAGTGTAAAATGTTTGAAACAATCAAGGTACCAAAAAGGTAAAGAAATGAGAAATGATAAATTAAAAAACTAACATAAATAAAAAAAATTAAATTTCAAACTATTTAAATTCTTTTGTACAAATGCTTGTACATTTAAACAAAAAAATAAATGTCATTATTATAGGTCAGGGTCCAACATCATAATGATAATTAACTCTTCTCATTATTAGACGAATTCTGAGAAGAAGCTTGCAAGATTTGAATCCTGACCATGGTTTATAGTTAGCAAGTCTCTTTTATCAGAAGTGCTTCATGGGAAGGAATATTTCAGTAGCCAGATTTTTAAGAAAAAAAAAAGGACTATCTGGTCCGTCAAATATTGCACCGTTTATTAGTTTGTGATCTGCGCTTATGACCTTGAAAACATATCACACAGCAGAGTCATGTCTACCTATTCATTATTATTACTACACACACAATGTGGATGTCTAGATCTGTGTGTTCTTTATATTAGGATCCTATTACTAGATAACAACCCTGCCCCCACACACACACATTAACTTATATATGCACTCACTTACTTGCCATCTCACATACACACACACAGACACTCCCACACACAGGCACACACACAGACACTCCCACACACAGGCACACACACACACAGGCACTCACACACACAGACACTCACACACACAGACACTCACACACACAGACACTCACACACACAGGCACTCACACACACAGACACTCACACACACAGACACTCCCACACACATGCACACACACACAGACACTCACACACACAGGCACTCACACACACAAACAACACGTTGAAGTCATCCCGTGGTCTATAGTTGGTATTCTTGCATGACTAGATACAAGATTTAAAAGGATATTTCTCTCTTCAAGTATTGCGGATCTTTCCAAAGATTTTCTCTTCATAAGGCAATGATATCAAGTAGGTAAACTGTAAGCCATGACTTTGTGTATTGTGTTGTATCTACTGGGACTTTCCACAAACCTAGTCCCGAAGACGCCGAGTAATATTACTGCATTTCTCCACTACAAGAACGGTAACTTAAAAAAAAAAATAACACGAGAGTGGAAAAAATTACACAAAATGCAAAGACACGGTTCTCAAATTGTCAAGAGCATCAATGAGATAAAATTATCGGAAAGTAATAATTTAATAATGTGACGACTGGCGACTGCTGAAATAAAGTTCATTATTACTGGGTAGCGAAGTCAATAGTGCGCTAGCCTCACAAGCTGAGGTGCGTGGGTTCAAGCCCACGAAAAGCCACTATAAAATGTTGAGCAATGACTAACGCTTAGAAAGTCCTCCGCTGACCTGGAGAGGGATGGGCGCCGCCAGTGTCTATTAAGCCCGAGAATATTCTAATGGAAACATTAGAATCCTCTACGACCTCGATAAAAAGAGGTTATGAGACTAAAAAAAATATAAAAAATCATGTTAAGCCTGGTCCCTTTTGGAACTCAGGACGTGTTAGCGCATTTTCGTATTATGTATCAGTACTTATATTAGATATCAGCATTATGTAGTTATCAGTAATTGTGTTTAGATTTTAGACATATTTTTATGAATTTTCTTGTGTAATGAATATACCTGACATTTTTAAAATTTAAAAGTCATTTCTTTACATTTAAAAAGAAATTATTTTCTCTCTAATCCAACTACAAGTCACCACAAATGATGACGTAAAACTCTCTAAACTTTTACACATATTCTAATGATGTCAACTAAAAAAAAACAAACTAATTCTTTTGCACCCTTTCACACCACTCTTAAATGCTGGAGAAATTATGCATTCGACTTCCGGCAATGGCGGCCGTTCCTTGCGTTAGTGTTACCTCTCGATTCGAAATATTTTTTGGTAGTTTTAACGGGGTTTTTAAACGGATCGAGTAACTGAGTGTTGATGCACAAATGGCAGGTCAGGGCATACAAAAAACATATATACATCATGGGTCTAGGACTTATGGATGCTGTGATCAAGGGTGATGACAGACGGACGGACAAAACGGGTGCAATAGCGATTTCGACATGTCGAAAATGCGCTAAAAATTATGTAACTTGCGTAGCTAAAGTCCACGAAAACTTACAAGGCCAAAACAAGCGATTGAATCAATCAATAATATACACACATAAATTCCTGCTTCTCATTGATCTTCAAAAATCTTTTTTTCCTTTGACTTAACTTTTAAAACTATTTTTATAACCGTCGTATTTTAGTAAACATTATTGATATTGATAAATATCTGTATAGCTTTTTTTATGCCTCGTATATTATTTTCAGATACTTGTGTGTACCATCAGAGGCGTCACTAGGGTTGGTGTCACCCGGGGCGGTAGCTCATGGTGTCACCCGGGGTGGTAGCTCATTGTGTCACCCCCTCATGATTTAATCCTTAGAACTCCTCGGTGTTTTCCAGTGCCAAATAACGGGAATAGATAGAATTTTACTGTCTGGTGTCACCCCCCTGATGGTGTCACCCGGGGCGGCCCGCCCCCTCCGCACCCCATAGCGACGCCACTGTGTACCATATTTATACATACAAGTTTACGTGTGCCGTTACTCCCTCAAAGTCAAAGCCTCGAATCAAACATTGCAAACACAATTTTATTTCCGATCTTAAACATCTTATCACTGCGCCCCTGGGTGCCCCACTGTGCCCATGTGCACCCCTGTGCGCCTTGCATTCTCACGATAGCACAAATGCCGAACATTAATGAATATAAATTTACGTTTCCTTTTAACGATTGGAATAACAGCAGCAGAAATAAGGATGTCTCGGCGAGAGTCTGACTACAGGTGTGATCGTTTGAGTTGTAACGGGTGATATGTTGTAAGTTTTTGATGTCATGGTGGTATACTATGATATATTATATAAATTTTTGATTTCATGGTGGTATAATACGACATATTGTAAGTTTTTGATGTCATGGTGGTATAATTTGATATATTGTCAGTTTTTGATGTCATGGTGGTATAATATGACATTTTGTAAGTTTTTGATGTCATGGTGGTATGCTATGATATATTGTCAGTTATTGATGTAATGGTGGTATACTATGATATATTGTCAGTTTTTGATGTCATGGTGGTATACTATGATATATTGTCAGTTTTTGATGTCATGGTGGTATACTATGATATATTGTCAGTTTTTTATGTCATGGTGGTATACTATGATATATTGTCAGTTTTTGATGTCATGGTGGTATACTATGATATATTGTCAGTTTTTGATGTCATGGTGGTATACTATGATATATTGTAAGTTTTTGATGTCATTGTGGTTGTTCTATGCCAAACGTCATAAGTCTAAGGCCATGAGTTGATGGCGTTATTTAAGTCATACTTGTACCTCGGATATTAAAGTGGGGAGTGGGGCAGAGAGGGTAAGAAATGATAAATTCTGTAACTGGTTAGCTTTTCAAGTGATGAAAACGTTTCTTTGACCTACTTTTTAATGACTTTTCATTGCCACACCTCCTACCTCGTCATACGACGTGTCTCTAAGTTGTTATGTTATCGGTTCACGTTTTCATTGCCACATCACCTGCCTCGTTATACGACGTGTCTCTAAGTTACTAGGTTATCGGTTCACGTTTTCATTGCCACATCGCCTGCCTCGTTATACGACGTGTCTCTAAGTTACTACGTTATCGGTTCACGTTTTCATTGCAAAGATGTAGTTGCAGAGCTGTCGTAACTAGGGTCCGTGGAACATACGGCGGTCCAACATACGGCTGTCCGTGGATCTTACGGTGGTCCAACATACGGCTGTCCGTGGAATCTACGTCGGTCCAACCTACGGCTGTCTGTGGAACTTAGGGGCCCTCCAACATACGGCTGTCTGTGGAACTTACGGCGGTCCAACATACGGCTGTCCGGGGAACTTACGGCGGTCCAACATACGGCTGCCCGGGGAACTTACGGCGGGCCAACATACGGCTGTCAGTGGAACTTACGGGCCGTCCATAAATGACGTCACGCGTCTAGGGGGGTCTCACTTTTGTGACGATGCGTGAAGTGGGGGAGGGAGGGGGTTGAAGAAATGTGACGTCACATCGAAAGGGTAACTTTAAATAAAATTTCCACTGAAATATTTGGTCACTTAAAATTTATTTAATGACTTTTTTTTATTCAGTGCTTCTCAAAGTGCCGGTCGATAGGCCATCAGACGCCGGTTGGCGTAGGTTATCAAGACATGAAAATTAAATATGATTATAATTTTTAAGTTTGAGAACCCACAAGAGAACATACGAAATTGTTGCCCTGCGTCGTTTGATGTTGACGTCAAAGCGTTTGTGATGTAATCGCAGCTTCGTTTGGTTCACTCGCGACAGGAGTCTGCGAACTTTTTTTTTGTCGGTTATCACACACCCCCCCCCCCTGAAACTGCATATGGTAAGTTTGTATACAAACAGGACAAGTGTCTAAAAAAGATCTGAATAGGATTATATGTAGATATTTTAAGTCAAAACGACACGGAATATTCATAGTGAGGGGGGATTTATTTGATACAATAATAAAAGTTTTAAGTTTGATATATTTTTCGATTGTTTTTTGATCCAACACCTCTGGTTATTCTAAATATAATGATGAATGTGTCCCCTTAAAATTAGTCAAAATTATTCACTAACTTTATTGAATGCATCAAATTCTTGACATCACAATTCGAGAGGAGCACAAAACAACTTTCTTCTTTACTCAGTTTTTAAGGCATTAATTTTAAATATAACAGAAAGGATACTTGATACAGTTAAGTCATGTTGATTAAGATTATTGTCACTTATGTCAATATAAATGAAAGTAGGTTGGATTTAAGTGTCTTCGTATAGTACGTAATTAAGAAATCTACATAGATGACACATTTAATAAAAGCATTTTATGTAAGGAACCGGTTCAATAGTGGGCATAAATTCCAAGCGTAAACGTCACATGACGTATTTGAATATATCTTGTGGAGTGGAGTGGATATTATATGTCCCAAATGAGTTTGCATTATCCCCAGGAATTCCCTTTTGACCCCAGATGAGGTAATTATCCCCTGTTCGCCGACCTCTTTCTTACGGGATGCCCATCAGTCAATTGAGGGATTTTTTTTAAAGTACATTTAAAAATAATATTTTAAATAACTTTTTTTCATAAACAAAGAAGTTAACAGTAATGATTTTTAGTCAATGTCTAATTTGTATGCATTGAAATAAAATATAATCTAAGGATGTTAACACATTTCGTTTTTGAAGGCCGGTTTTTAAAAAAATTGTTATTTTTTAAAGGACCGATCCAATAGGATACCTCAATATTAAAATTATAAAAGTTTATGTTAACATTACTGTTAACCCAAAATGAGCCGATTCTAGCAAATTTTCTATGCCCACAATGATTCAGCATTACCCCCAAGAGTTCCCTTTTTACCCCAAATGAGATAATTTATCGCTGTTTACCGACCCCTTGGTTAAACAGACCGATAGCGGTAGCCTTGTATTTTTCATTAGATTATAAATTCCCTAAGAGAATGCAACAATTTAAACACGCCTCGTCCATTGGTGAAATATTTACAACTGTTTTGTGACGTATATATACGTGAAATCCTAAAGAAAAAGAATTGAAAAAAAAATCATGTTAAGCCTGGTCCCTTTTGGAACTCAGGACGTGTTAGCGCATTTTCGTATTATGTATCAGTACTTATGTTAGATATCGGCATTATGTAGTTATCAGTAATTGTGTTTAGATTTTAGACATATTTTTATGAATTTTCTTGTGTAATGAATATACCTGAAAAAAAATTATTTAAAAGTCATTTCTTTACATTTTAAATATTTTTATTTTCTCTTTAATCTAACTACAAGTGGTTTGTGGTCACTGAAATAGGACTCATAAATGAAACATTCTAAATTGTAATCAGCTAATCGCCCAAATACTCCGTCAATTGTTGTTTGATAGATCGTGGTTGCCAATCTTGATGAAAGTAGTTGAATGTTGAAGCTTGTTTCGAAAAATTTTCAATTTCTGCCCCTGGGCCGCTAAGATCTTGATTGAAGTCACCAGTGAAACTCTGTAAACTTTTACACATATTCTAATGACGTCAACAAAAAAAAAACTAATACTTTTGATAATACTAAGACTTCCGGCAATGGCGGCCATTGCCTGCGCCAGTGTTATCTCTCGATTCGCAATGTTTTTTGGTAGTTTTAACGGGGTTTTTTAACGGATCGAGTAACTGAGTGTTGATGCACAAATGGCAGGTCAGGACATACAAAAAACATATATACATCATGGGTCTAGGACTTATGGTTGCTGAGATCTAGGGTGATGACAGACGGACGGACGGACAAAACGGGTGCAATAGCGCATTCGACTTCTCGAAAATGCGCTAAAAACTTGTGAGTTTCGAAGTAAACAATTATGATAATTTTGGGTATATTAATAATGTCATAGTATTTTTCCAGTCCTCAACTTGCAAGACTGTATTTTGCGTCGCACAAGATGACACCCTACTTTCCTGCACAAATGTGGGGTTTATACAGTATATACCATTTTCCTCTTCCAACGCATACCTAATAATTTTTTAGAAAACATGAGATATGATATTAATGTGATAATTTGAGATCAAATGCCTTTGTTCTGCATATACTTAGTAGGAAAACTGTCATTAAAAGATCGAAATCAATTGAGGAATTGTCTTACTTGTATCTATATATTCTAGGTCTGTCAACAATGACTGATCATTGTAATATCAATTGTCACATCGCGAGCTTAATCGCGAAGGTTAATCACATCAAACGGTTTTTGACATTACCGCTGCATTGTTCGTTAGCTGTCTTGCTATGCCTTGGCAACTAAACATTTGTTAAAAATGTAATATATAAAACAAGCCGAATTCATACTAAATCTTATAGGGATCTGTGTAGGGGCTTATTTTGCTCTCAAATCAGTACAGAGAAAATCACATCAAAACGGGAAAAGAATGCAATGGTACCTGGTGACATGGAAAAATTCTTGCCGGTCGTCTGATACGAAAAAGTTTGAGAATCACTGGCTTACAATTTATTTAATGTCTTTTACATAGCTTCACGCGTGTTAAAAAACTACAATGTAGACCTGCTCTAAATAAATACTTAAATGCCGAAAAAGTGATTGGGAAACATTCTTGTTTCCGAATAGAAATATTTAAGATTTTTTTATTTATTTTTTTTGTTGTTTTTTTTTTAAAATCGGTTTTGGGGTCAAAGTTTTGTGACGTATTTTTGTAGGGGGGGGGTCTACGATTTTGTGACGACGCGTGACGCAGGGGGGAAGGGGGTAAAAATCGGTCTAAATCGCGTGACGTCATTTTATGGACGGCCCCTTACGGCGGTCCAACATACGGCTGTCCAACATACGGCTGTCCAACATACGGCTGTCCCATCTCAGAATAAACCCTTGAATAACAAAAGGCCATCACTTTAAAAAAAAAAAAAAAGATGACGCCATTGTCAATGTACATTTGATGGGGTACATTTTGAATTAGATTTTTTGTTGTTGTTCTGAACAAAATTCTACAACAAAAATCAAACAGGACTTGGGAAATATCCATGTGTTTGATCAGGATTTCACTTTCAGCAACTAATATTCTACTGCCACTGCCTTTTATACAATGGGATTCTCTATTCTATTAAACACCCAAAACTATTTCTACTCCCAAGGCTTTCCAAACTGATCTAAAAACACAGCTTTTCAAACTTAAACAATTAACAATCCAACCTTTCTGTGAATGTAGCTTGTACCATTACGTCACTCTATATTTTCTGTAACTAAGATAAACATGGTTTAAATTGAATGCACTTGCTTTACTCTTTTATAGGCTGTGGAAATTAACGATTAATTAATCGAATAATCGTAAATACATTTAATCGTTTAGAATAACATTAAAATTATATAAAATTTATGACAATATTTCTTTTATCTCTTTTCCTATAAATTAATAATTTATATTTTTTGTTCTTTACATACTTTTCCCTCGTATTATTATTATTTATTTAGACGTGCATAAATAAACAAAGAGGTTTTACTTAGTAACTTCTTGCAATAATCTTCTGTACAAAAGGAACGTCTGTAACATATAAGATATGATATCAGAACAAATTTGCTGTGTTATGTTACAAAATTTGAGACAAATGGAATTACTGCGACTTAACCGATTTCGAGAAATAATGTATTGAACTAAACAGGATCTAAAGATGCGGTATAAAAATTTAATTAATTGAAATTAATCGTTTAGTTTCATAAATATTTTCCTGGTTAATCGAACAATTTTTTTTAGATCAGTACCAGCCCTACTATTTTGATATTAAGCGCTGTGAGCCCAGGTACCAGCTAATGGACTGCGCTATATAAATATAATTTATCAAATTATTATCATTACTACTATACGATTTGTGTTACCTTGTCTATAGAGTGTACTTTTTCACATCCTGAAATCATCCAACATTATCATCAGCCTCCAGATATTGAATTGACTTCTTCTTTCCTGCGTGAAAATTAAAATAGAATCTACTTTCCTGCACACCATGATTTGCGCACATTGTCTTTTAAGCAGCGAATTTATTAAGGAACATCTGCGTGCTCGCACCAGCCAAGTGCCAAAACTACAGATAGTTGATAATATTGCATAAAATGGATATCCCAGCCCCTCTCTTAGTTCACTTTATCCTTTCATTAACACTAACAATAAAACATTTTGTAGTGTTATTTAATTTATTAATAAGTTATTTCAATTCTCTTATCTGTTATTTTCTGTATTTCAGAGCAAAGTTTTCTGTGAATACATTTGATGGGTGAGTAAATAACAATTATATTTTTTTAGTTATTAACATTGTTATAATTTAAAAACAAGGAGTCTATCATATTTGTTTCTTTACGTTTTTCTGCATTGAATTTTAAACAATAACATCATTTTTACAACATAAGTTATTTTCAGTGTGGTAAAAATAACCTTTTAAATTGAACTTGGTTCGGAAAGTAATTTAAAAACATGTTGGAAGCGAAGATTTTAAAAAAAACGTGTACATTAACACATATGACGTCTATTTCTATGGCTTTGAGTGTTTCACTTTAGAGATAGTAAAGTTTATTTAACTTTGATCTCCGGCAAACATGTTTGTCTCTCGTGTGGACAACCCAACTCTCAAACTGATTTAACCCCTGAATGGTTAGGGCACTATGGTGAGGAAATCGCCTCCCCCGAAACATTCTATTGGCTCAACTCTGCACGTTTGACGTTACTGCTTTTATACACAAGCTTATAGAGTTTTAAGAAATTATTTCATTGTTTCGAAATTATTGGCATATCTCACATGTAGCAGTAATCCCGGCGTTCTTTGTGTGATGGTACAGCTTGACGTAAGATGGCGCCTTGAAGTGAGCTGAGAGTGAATTTGTTAGTGTGCTTCCCTCTGAAAGATGTATCGGTCTCCTCCTAGCGAGCATGTTTATATTACTGCAGTAGATTTACGTGCTCTCTTTAAAACATGCGCCATTGTTCAGATAAATATTTAAAAGTATTTGTAGAAAATAAAGAAGTTCAATTTAGCCATGGAAAACTAACAAAACTGTATCCCTGGGGAAAGTGATAAAGCAGAAGGGGGGGATTGAAGACGCAGAGGTATGTTCGAATTGTAAAGTGAAATATTTTGTGATTTCACCTACTCTTCTGTCATGGCATCAAAAAGGATCGTGTGATCCTATTACATCTTGATCCCTGATCCCATGGTCACCATCGCCTCACCAGAACCCGAATATTACTACGGGCATCAAGATCAAGGATTCCTTAATCTGATCACCGCGGTAATCATCACTAATCCTGTTTGCCCTCGCGGCCCATCAGACTGACGTCTTTGGATAGCGGCCTACATCAGCGGGTCGTCCTTGACATTGTTCTAATGTCTGCATTAATAGCACGCAGCGTTTCGTCGTCCGCTCTTAACTGGTAACAAATTCTCTCATCACGGGGCCCCAGACTTTTTCATTGTTCGTCTGTCAAAGCCTACAGACTACCTGTCGCCATCCCCGTTAATCCAACACCCCCCCTCGCCCCCACGCCCCGACCCGCCGTATAATTTGGTTTTCCTCTGTGTCTATTTTCCACGAGTTACAGCTATCTGGTGTTGGATGAGGTTGTTGTGTATTCTGTCATATAATCCCCCTCCCCCTCCCCACAATTCTTTTTTTTCCTCAGTTGTAACTGAGTATTGGATAATGATTATTAAAGTCACAGTGAGTACTAAGGTGTACAGGGGAGACTAGTGATTTCAGTTCACACCAAAGGTTCCCTCCCTTTCAAACCTTAGATTTTTGGGGAACCGTGCCAGGACTTACATCAATGTCACGCTCTGGAAAAAAATTTGATACCTGAAGGAATTTGTCGATCCCTGAAGACAACGATCCCTGAAGACAACGATCCCTGAAGACAACGGTCCTGATGACAGCGATCCCTGAAGACAACGATCCCTGAAGACAGCGTTCCCTGAAGACAACGATCCCTGAAGACAATGATCCCTGAAGACAACGTTCCCTGAAGACAATGATCCCTGAAGACAATGATCCCTGAAGACAACGATCCCTGGAGACAACGATCCCTGAAGACAACGATCCCTGAAGACAATGATCCCTGAAGACAATGATCCCTGAAGACAATGATCCATGAAGACAACGATCCCTGAAGACATCAATCTCTGAAGACAGCAATCCCTGAAGACAGAGATCCCAGAAGACAGCGATCCCTGAAGACAACGATCCCTGAAGACAACGATCCATGAAGACAACTATCTTTGAAGACAAAGATCCCTGAAGACAAGGATCCATGAAGACAACGATCCCTGAAGACAACGTTCCCTGAAGACAACGTTCCCTGAAGACAACGATAATTGAAGACAACGATCCCTGAAGACAACGATCCCTGAAGACAACGATTCCCGAAGACAAAGATCCCTGAAGACCACTATATATCTTTGAAGGCAAATGTCAATCCCTGAAGACAACTGTCAATCCCTGAAGGCAAATGTCAATCCCTGAATACAGCTGTCACAAAGACAACATTTATATTTACATACATATAATACGAGACAATAAACAAATTGAATGCCTCCGTTACCAAACATTACACTTTGTTAAATCAAAAAAACTTTCCTATTCATAATTTTCTGAATAATGCAGAATTTTTGTTCCGGTTTGTGCCAATAAAAATCAATTTGTAGAAAATCATATAGATCTACGGAGCAAGATACACAAAAGATAAGAGCAATAAATGAAGATTGGGGGCTGTCGACACTGAAGTGGTGGGGTGTGATGAATAGATTTGAACGTTTGAAAAACATACTTTATACTTTTAGAAAAATCATAAACCTTCTCTCTCTCTCTCTCTCTCTCTCTCTCTCTCTCTCTCTCACACACACACACACACACACACACACACACACACACACACACAAGCACATTAGTACGCAAACACATACACACGATAAAACGCAGAAAAGATTCTGTTAACAGGTTTCGCTATCTCAAGATCTTCCATCTTTCCTAGCAATATCCGTTATCTACCATCTTTCCTAGCCATAATCATCCGCTACCATCTTTCCTAGCAATATCCCTTATCTACCATCTTTCCAAGCCATAATCATCCGCTACCATCTTTCCTAGCAATATCCCTTATTTACCATCTTTCCAAGCCTAATCATCCGCTACCATCTTTCCTAGCAATATCCCTTATCTACCATCTTTCCAAGCCATAATCATCCGCTACCATCTTTCCTAGCAATATCCCTTATCTACCATCTTTCCTAGCCATAATCATCCGCTACCATCTTTCTTAGCAATATCCCTTATCTAACATCTTTCCAAGCCATAATCATCCGCTACCATCTTTCCTAGCAATATCCCTTATCTACCATCTTTCCAAGCCATAATCGTCCGCTACCATCTTTCCTAGCAATATCCCTTATCTACCATCTTTCCAAGCCATAATCATCCGCTACCATCTTTCCTTGCAATATCCCTTATCTAAAATCTCTCAAAGCCATAATCATCCGCTACCATCTCTCTTTACAAGTCATAGCCTTTCTCTACCATCTCTCTTACTTACATACTTTCTTCATCTCATTTATTTAATGGCGCAAGTATGTAGATGTGGACGGCGGGGGGGGGGGG
>MUZC01000094.1:242117-252976 GCA_002072015.1 Radix auricularia | reverse complement strand
CAGTAACTGATACAAATCAGGGACAGTAACTGTTACAAATCAGGGCCAGTAACTGTTACAAAGCAATGCTGTTAAGTCCATTCAGCCATATGATAGCGACAGAATCTATAGTCTGTTCTTTCATTAGCGAGCTCACTGATGATAAGCTCCCATCTATAGCACTAACACTATCCTTGTTAGATTAGCGAGCTCACTGATGATAAGCTCCCTTCTATAGCACTAACACTATCCTTGCACATTGCGCTGTGATCTTCAACAACCGATAGAGTCATCAGGTTAGTGTGGTCTAAGCCTTCATTTTTCTTCTTAAATTTGTGTTTGTTTTCATACACTTTCAAAAAAAAATCAAAACAAATCGAATGACCGCTCCAGCATTTTCGTACCGTCGATTGAAATAAGCGCATGCATAGGGACTTCTTCCTGTGGAAGATCGAAACCCGTTTAGACATACATGTTCCGATGTCAATTTCTTCAGCTACTGCGATGCTGTTAAGTCCATTCAGCCATAAGCTAGAGACAGAATATATAGTCTGTTCTTTCAGCTACTGCGATGCTGTTAAGTCCATTCAGCCATAAGATAGAAACAGAGTACATAGTCTGTTCTTTCAGCTACTGCAATGCTGTTAAGTCCATTCAGCCATATGATAGCGACAGAATCTATAGTCTGTTCTTTCAGCTACAGGAAGTCAGTGTAGACTTATCCCTATAATTTCACAGTAATGAAGTCTTCATTTCATAAAAAAGAACAACTCCTATTGTGTCTAGATTCTAAAAAAAAAAATAATCATCTCTAAATAAAGTGAGACTAATTGGTGTGTGTCTTGAACAAATCATCTCTAAGTAAATGGAGACTAATTGATGTGTGTCTTGACATTATCTCTTAATAAAGGGAGACTAATTGATGTGTGTCTTGAAATCATCTCTAAATAAAGGGAGACTAATTGATGTGTGTCTTCAACAAATCGACTCTAAATAAAGGGAGACTAATTGATGTGTGTCTTGAACAAATCATCTCTTAATAAAGGGAGACTAATTGATGTCCGTCTTGAAATCATCTCTAAATAAAGGGAGACTAATTGATGTGTGTCTTCAACAAATCATCTCTAAGTAAATGGAGACTAATTGATGTGTGTCTTGAAATCATCTCTTAATAAAGGGAGACTAATTGATGTGTGTCTTGAAATCATCTCTAAATAAAGGGAGACTAATTGATGTGTGTCTTGACATCATCTCTTAATAAAGGGGAGACTAATGATGTGTGTCTTGAAATCATCTGTAAATAAAGGGAGACTAATTAATGTCCGTCTTGAAATCATCTGTTATTGTGTAACCGTATTCTGAAACTATAACGTGAGCGTCAGGGGGGGAGGGGGGAAGGTATTTCCCGTGGGTTTTCACAGGATATGGGACAAATACTTTCCCCCAGCCAGGAAAGTGGGACGATGTGTCTTGGGTATCGGGATTTACCCAAACACTCGTGACGTTATCGCCCTCGCGTCATAAGTGATCTGAAAGCTGATCGCGAGAGCAATCTTGGTAGAAATGATTACATTATGCGAGCCTTTCACGATCAAAGTAGCCTTAAAGTTGGCACTGCCAGGTACTGACAGGGTTACACGAGGAAGGAAGTTTGTGCAGAGTAGGTCAGGTCATTGCTAGGTCAAAAGGTCATTGACTTTCTCTGTCTTAGTCTGACCAAACCGTTGTCAACGGATATAAAGTCCATTCTGTCGTTATCTATCCAAACGGTCGTTAATAGATATAAAGTCTATTCTGTCGTAGTCTATCCCAAAGGTCGTTTAGAAAAATAAAGTCTATTCTGTCGTAGTCTATCCCAAAGGTCGTTAACAGCTATAAAGTCTATTCTGTCATAGTCTATCCCAAAGGTCGTTAAGAAATATAAAGTCTATTCTGTCGTAGTCTATCCCAAAGGTCGTTAACAGCTGTAAAGTCTATTCTGTCGTAGTCTATCCAAACGGTCGTTAACAGCTATAAAGTCATATTCATAGGGGAGTGAAGTTAACTCCCTACCGCATAGTCCCCCTCCCTCAACTTTCACCTCCCACTCCAACACACTCCCACCCTTCTCGTCCTCCAAGCCACCCCACCCCTCCCCCAAACCCTTCTTGTTTCACCCCAGTTTGTCCCAACCTCCGAAAATATTCAAAAAATGATAGCCTTTTATTTAATAGATGTTATACATTAGTGTCGAATTGAAAGCGGTTTTTATGTTTAGATGGTAAAACAGTTTCATTTACCTATTTACATCAAATATTTATCCGATTTCCAGTTCGAAACTCAACAAACCTTAAAAAATAATTAAACAAAATCACGTGTGCGTGACGTCATCGATTCTCCGTCTGGTAACTTTGGGCGACATATTTTTGTAATTTTTTTTTATATTTTATTTAAAGCTATCTCTCCGTCTGAAGAGTTCCCCTTGTTTGTTACATCTAGCTACTTTCTGTGATTCCAAACAAACGAGATCTCGCGTGTAAACACGGCGTTTAAAGGGCCGCTTTGAAACTTGAATGCTCTCCCCTTGTGTATCTAACACGGGGACCACAGAGATACAACAAGAGTGGAATGAGGAGCAAATATTTCCAGAGCCGCCCATGTAAGTGGGTGCATTGTAACGTTAACCCTCCGGACAACAATGAAACTATTTCAGAGGCGTGTACTCGGAGGACGGACGAGGTGAATTGAAGAAGTTTGAGAAATGTATATATTTATTTAATCCACTCGTTCATAACTATTTTTCCAATTTTATTTATAAACACAAAAAATATATTAGTGGTTAATGAATTTTTTGAAACACATTGATTCTAGTCGGTATTGCAAAGATATTATTAGCTCAAGATAGTATCGTTTTTAATAGGATTTTACACACTTTGTTGGGTTCCTTTTACCTTTTCCTTGAATATTTTACCCATGAATAATCCTTAGCTGCACTGTCCTGAGAAAATGTGTGCAGTTACCCGCATTGTGGTAACATGTGCTGCACCGTGCCGCACCGCCAGTGAACCTTGAAGAATACACTTTGCTACAAATAAGCATGGCACCTCTATCTGATGACGTTTTGCGCACCATCTGCGGAAGCACCTTCCAAAATAACAACCCGCCTGACCGCACGCATTCACGCCGGTAATCACACACACAAACAGACATAGGCACACACACATACACACACAAACAAACACACACACATACACATACACACATTTTATATCTATAAGATATGCTATAAATCTTTTTAAAAAATATTAATTCAATTGTTTGCACTGCATTGTTTTCATTGTTTTAAAAACGTATCTCTCCTCCTTGCGTATTGTTTAATTTTTAAATTAGAATTATCGACTGTGTCTTACGCAGCTCAACTGAAGCCTTCTGTTACCGTCCCGACACGATGCTAGACTGTTATCGTCTGCGACAGCAGCATTTAAGTCAATTAGGGGAACGTGAAAAGGGGTTCACATTTGTATCCACCTTAAAAAGCCCACCCATAGTTACGCTCAGGGGTATTTAATGGCTCGTCTGTACGTTTTAATTAGCGGCACGCCAAACAAACTCGAGGTTTCTGCTCTCGGTTCCGTCCCGCGTAGAGATGCGCGACTCGTGAGCCGAAGTGACGCGGGAGAGTTTTCTTATCGCCGCCTGCTTGTAGGCACCGCAGGGGAATTAAGCGAGATGGCAAAGTAGTAAGGGGAGGCAACAGCTGACTTGCAACAACCATCGTGACAGGAGCGTTAGTGAGACTTGAACGAAACAAATTTATTGACAGTGGCATAAAACTTGAGTTATACTGAAATAGACTTCAACACAACTGACTGCACCGATGACAGCTGTAATGACAACCGAAATGACACCAGAAACTGAACTAATGATGTACAGATGTCATTTAACTTATATGTGTCCCCAAACAATGAACGAGCCGATGTTCATCTCATCTTTTTCCGATATCTCACCAACTTACCTGACCCTCGCCACACCACTTGGAGGGATTAATAAATGATGACTCGTGATTTACCTGCGTACCCCCTCCCCCATATGGCCCATTCTCTTCCCTCCGCCCCGTCCTTACATAATACATATTAGTTAATTCCTTAACCCCCGGAGAGCTCTGTAGAAGTCTTTAAGTTTAGGTACGGCTGTGTTGAAGCTGTTTGACAGAGCTTATAACTTACCAACGCTGCGAAGCAGTTTTGACAAAAATATATACAATGTATATGTTTGCTAATTCTAACATTGTGCACACAAAAATGAATTCAGTGCAATTAATGAAACGAGTTTTAGCACTCGGACCAACGGACCTTAGAGGTAACATTGGTACAAATCAGGGGCAGTAACTGAAACAAATCAGGGCCAGTAACTGTTACAAACAGGGTCAGTAACTGTTACAAAGCATGGTCTATCTCTCATCTATACAGACGCTCTTTCTATGCAGAAGATAATTGCGTCAACAGGCGATGACGGATTATTTGTTCGCAAGTGATGCAGCGTTCACAGGCCACAGCTATGAGGGTTCCACGCATTACCCAGCCGCTTAACTAATGTTAGGTACCCATTCAGATCTTGGTGACTCAGGGACGCCCAAGGCCTCGGGAACAAATCCTTACCTTCACATGGATTCGAGCCCATGACCATCGGTTCGCCAGTCAAGCGCGCTGCCACTCGACCACCGTGTCCCCCAGTAACTGATACAAATCAGGGCCAGTAACTGACACAAATCAGGGCTAGTAACTGTTACAAATCAGGGCCAGTAACTGATACAAATCAGGGCCAGTAACTGAAACAAATCAGGGCCAGTAACTGATACCAATCAGTGTCGGTAACTGATACAAATCAGGGACAGTAACTGTTACAAATCAGGGCCAGTAACTGTTACAAATCAGGGACAGTAACTGATACAAATCAGGGACAGTAACTGTTACAAATCAGGGCCAGTAACTGATACAAATCAGGGCCAGTAACTGATACAAATCAGGGACAGTAACTGATACAAATCAGGGCCAGTAACTGATACCAATCAGGGCCAGTAACTGTTACAAATCAAGGCCAGTAACTGTTACAAATCAGGGCCAGTAACTGTTACAAATCAGGGCCAGTAACAGATACAAATCAGGGCCAGTAAGAGATACAAATCAGGGCCAGTAACTGATACAAACCAGGGTCAGTAACTGATACAAATCAGGGCCAGTAACTGATAAAAATCAGGGCTAGTAACTGTTATAAATCAGGGCTAGTAACTGTTACAAATCAGGGCCAGTAACTGTTACAAATCACGGCCAGTAACTGTTACAAATCAGGGCCAGTAACTGATACAAATCAGGGCCAGTAACTGTTACAAATCAGGGTCAGTAACTGAAACAAATCAGGGCCAGTAACTGATACAAATCAGGGCCAGTAACTGATACAAATCAGGGACAGTAACTGATACAAATCAGGGACAGTAACTGATACAAATCAGGGCTAGTAACTGTTATAAATCAGGGCTAGTAACTGTTACAAATCAGGGCCAGTAACTGTTACAAATCAGGGCCAGTAACTGATACAAATCAGGGCCAGTAACTGATACAAATCAGGGACAGTAACTGATACAAATCAGGGACAGTAACTGATACAAATCAGGGCCATTGACTGATACAAATCAGGGCCAGTAACTGATACAAATCAGGGCCAGTAACTGATACAAATCAGGGCCAGTAACTGATACAAATCAGGGCCAGTAACTTATACAAATCAGGGCCAGTAACTGAAACAAATCAGGGCCAGTAACTGATACAAATCAGGGTCAGTAACTGAAACAAATCAGGGCCAGTAACTGATACAAATCAGGGCCAGTAACTGACACAAATCAGGGCTAGTAACTGTTACAAATCAGGGTCAGTAACTATTACAAATCAGAGCCAGTAACTGATACAAATCAGGGCCAGTAACTGATACAAATCAGGGCCAGTAACTGATACAAATCAGGGCCAGTGACTGATACAAATCAGGGTCAGTAACTGAAACAAATCAGTCGTAGTATTGGCCACGTCTTATTGGTGGCAAATGTCAGGTTAACAAAATTACACGTGTAGCCAAGGGAAGACAACCCGGTCGAGTTTTTGTTGGCACTCACGTGGTGGGAAATAGCGGAGCTCTTCTGTACCGACACAGTGACCTACTTTATAACAGAAACACGTGTGCAGCCCACATTCCTACCAGTACCCAGAGGGCCCCCGAGATCTCTCACTAACGTCCAAATCATTACTACATTAAAGGGCTCTTTGCGATGTCAGAGTGTAACTACATATTACAGGTGGCCTAAACCCCCCCCCACAGCCCCTCTTCACTCCTCCCCAACCAGCGCCGGTCCGGCGACCACGACTTTGAGAATCACTGATCTAATTGGCAAAGCTAGAAACCTATTAACTACAGATTTACTACGTAACTCAATTAGTTATGGTTCCCAAGTGTTAGGTAGCTATTGTTACATTGTGCTAGATAGCCATAGCTCTATAATGGTGTGTAGCCATATTTCTGTAGTGGTAGGTAGCCAGTAGCTACATATTCATGTTTATTTAGTTGTGCACAGCTATTGTTCTATATTTTTTAGGTAGCTATTGTTCTACAGCGGTAGCTAGATATTGTTCTACATTGGTAGGTAGCCATAGTTCCCTAGTGGTAGGTAGCTATTGTCCTCTAGTGGTAGGTAGCTATTGTCCTCTAGTGGTAGGTAGCTATTGTTCTATAGTGGTAGGTAGCCAGTTGGCAATTATGTGGTAGGTAGCCAGTTTCTTATTATGTACACCCATGCGATACTCGTGTCCGGGTATGAGTACAAGACGATTTACCTGTAAGTAGGTCATACCAAGTAGGTCATACCAATCTAGTTTTTGTCATGTACTCCAATAACGGAGAAAAAAAGTGGGATGGGGGTGGTATTGTACGCGATGTAACTATCTCTCACTCACCATTACCCCCCCCCCCTCTAACAATATTTCCACCTACCCACAAATGTCAGTTATCATTGTATCTGATTCGGGATTTCCCCTATTGACCTACCCCCGCCCCCACCACACACTCACCCGCTGTGTATTTCGGCTAGGCGTCCTTCGCATAAGTTATTAATTAACTTCACATGTACCAATAGAGTACTAATTGGTTGTACCATTAGAGTACTAATTGTTTGTACCATTAGAATACTAATTGTTTGTACCATTAGAATACTAATTGTTTGTACCATTAGATTACTAATTGTTTGTACCATGAGATTACTAATTGTTTGTACCATTAGATTACTAATTGCTTGTACCATTAGAGTACACATTGTGTGTACCATTAGAGTACTAATTGTTTGTACCATTAGAGTACACATTGTGTGTACCATTAGAATACTAATTGTTTGTACCATTAGAATACTAATTGTTTGTACCATTAGAGTACTAATTGTTTGTACCATTAGATTACTAATTGTTTGTACCATTAGATTACTAATTGTTTGTACCATAAGATTACTAATTGTTTGTACCATTAGAATACTAATTGTTTGTACCATTAGAATACTAATTGTTTGTACCATTAGATTACTAATTGTTTGTACCATTAGATTACTAATTGTTTGTACCATTAGATTACTAATTGTTTGTACCAATAGAGTACACATTGTGTGTACCATTAGAGTACTAATTGTTTGTACCATTAGCGTACACATTGTGTGTACCATTAGAGTACTAATTGTTTGTACCATTAGAATACTAATTGTTTGTACCATTAGAATACTAATTGTTTGTACCAATAGAGTACTAATTGTTTGTACCAATAGAGTACTAACTGTTTGTACCATTAGAGTACACATTGTGTGTACCATTAGATTACTAATTGTTTGTACCATTAGAGTACTAATTGTTTGTACCATTAGAGTACACATTGTGTGTACCATTAGAGTACACATTGTTTGTACCATTAGAGTACTAATTGTTTGTACAATTAGAGTACTAACTGTTTGTACCATTAGAGTACACATTGTGTGTACCATTAGAGTACTAATTGTTTGTACATTAGAGTACTAATTGTTTGTACCATTAGAGTACACATTGTTTGTACCATTAGAGTACTAATTGTTTGTACCATTAGAATAAAGATTATTTGTACTAATGATTGCCTTTGATCCAAAGAATTGTTTGTACCATCAGAGTACTAATTGTTTGTACCATCAGAGTACTGATTGTTTGTACCATCAGAGTACTAATTGTTTGTACCATTAGAGTACTAATTGTTTGTACCATTAGAATAAAGATTATTTGTACTAATGGTCGCCTTTGATCCAAAGAATTGTTTGTACCATCAGAGTACTAATTGTGTGTACCATTAGAGTACTAATTGTTTGTACCATTAGAGTACTAATTGTTTGTACCATCAGAGTACTAATTGTTTGTACCATCAGAGTACTAATTGTTTGTACCATCAGAGTACTAATTGTTTGTACCATTAGTGTACTAATTGTTTGTACCATTAGAATAAAGATTATTTGTACTAATGGTTGCCTTTGATCCAAAGAATTGTTTGTACCATCAGAGTACTAATTGTGTGTACCATTAGAATAAAGATTATTTGTACTAATGGTTGCCTTTGATCTAAAGAATTGTTTGTACCATTAGAGTACTAATTGCGTGTACCATTAGAGTACTAATTGTTTGTACCATTAGAGTACTAATTGTTTGTACCATTAGAATAAAGATTATTTGTACTAATGGTTGCCTTTGATCCAAAGAATTGTTTGTACCATTAGAGTACTAATTGTTTGTACCATCAGAGTACTAATTGTTTGTACCATCAGAGTACTAATTGTTTGTACCATCAGAGTACTAATTGTTTGTTTTAAATACGAAAGCAGACATAAACGTTGAGCAATAAAATTATGCGCATGATAAAACGATGATCAGTTCGTATCGCATAAGAACGTTGGATGGGGCGCCAACATGGGTGGGGTGCCAAAAGAGAAAAGTGCTCATTGAGTTTCAAATTAGAACAAACTAATTCTCGAAGTCACGCCCCCTGGTGGTCAATTACTCGTCTGCTGCCTTGAGTGGCGGCAAATAAAAACATTCATCAACGAAAGAGAAAAGTGATCCTTTATTCCTGTAACTAATATCATATCCAGCAAGCTAGAGATGACTGTCTCTTAAAGCTGTGGCTTACTCATCGGACCTGCTCCAGATGCTGAGATGCGCCATACAACACCGTCTGAGGGTAGGACTCATCAGTCGCCGCCCTTGACTCGTCGGCTATGTCCATCGCGGGTCACGTACTCACCAATGTTTGTGAGGCTAGGCGGCAATGCCGACAGCTTGAGTCCCTGTTGTGGTCCAGCCTGTTAAGGTACAAGTTGGTGTGGCAGTGCCCCGTTCTCATTTACCACGATATTCTACAGGTGATGGGTGAAAGAAGTGGGACATTGTGGTCGGAGAAATGGTCGGGACATTGTGGTCGGAGAAATGGTCGGGACATTGTGGTCGGAGAAATGGTCGGGACATTGTGGTCAAAAAAATGGTCGGGACATTGTGGTCGGAGAAATGGTTGGGACATTGTGGTCAGAGATATGGTCGGTCTAGGGTGAAGGTCTTTTTTGTGTGGACAGGGTTATGGGTTGGCTGCATGAAGAGACAGGTGAGGTGCATGTAGAGATAGGTGAGGTGCATGAAGAGACAGGTGAGGCGCATTAAGAGACAGGTGAGGTGCATGAAGAGACATGTGAGGTGCATTAAGAGACACGTGAGTTGCATGAAGAAACAGGTGAGGTGCATGAAGAGACAGGTGGGGTGCATGAAGAGACAGGTGTGGTGCATGAAGAGACAGGTGGGGTGCATGAAGAGACAGGTGGGGTGCATGAAGAGACAGGTGAGGTGCAATAAGATACAGGTGAGGTGCATGAAGTGGAGGGATGGTGATGGGGAAAGTCCTTTCTTTGTTGACATCAGCTTTTGACAAAGAGGCAACCACCGAACATCATTAACAATAAATTGAGTGGTGTTGCCAGCAACTAGCTTGCTTTTACATGTCAGAAAAGAGAATGAGCTGCGCCACATTAATACAAGAGGGGTCATCGAGAAGGTCACACAAGAAATGGACATTCAAAATGTGTGGCCAGGGTGGAAGCTTCAATCAGCTTACTTTTTTTTTGGTTGAAAGTGATGTGTCCATGGTCAATCTTCGGACACACAACTGACCAGTCACGTGTACACCTAAGTTTAAACCATGTTCACCACTAAGTCTCTAAACACACAAACTTCACGTCTATACGGTCATTTTACTGTTTTAAAATCCTGGCATGCACTTTTATTACAAGGTACACATTGCTACTTCAGTAATGCACATCTCTGCACAATCACCTTCAGTAATGCACATCTCTGCACAATCACCTTCAGTAATGCACATCTCTGCACAATCACAACAATAATGTTATAAGTAACTTTCCTCCAGTCAATGCCATCCTTTAAAACTACGTCATAAGACATTTACCCACCCGGAGCCACAAACCCTCGAGGTCTGCTCATGATTCTCGCTATGTTTTTATCTGAGCCAAGAGTACAGCCGCTCGTACATCAATGATTTTACCATTTTGATGCCCCGTTCCCCTCGCCAACTCCTCACACGGGATGCTGTCTTGGTTTATTTCCGTTTTATTCCGCATATGTTTCATTAGCGGCACGGCTTGTTTTCCGAGCATGTTTTTAATATTCTCAAAGTGCGAGGTACTCAATAACTCGTGAAACTTTGGTGCGTTGTTAGCCTGGAGACTCTTCTAGTCGTGGTCTTTGAGACAAAATAAAAATAAGTCGTAAGTTTTAGCCGCGTGAGGAGAAGGGGGACTAATT
>MUZC01000094.1:221433-240369 GCA_002072015.1 Radix auricularia | reverse complement strand
GTGCGTGTGTGTGTGTGTGTGCGTACGTGCGTGTGTGTGTGTGTGTGTGTACGTGCGTGTGTGTGTGTGTGTGCGTGCGTGTGTGTGTGTGTGTCCGCGCGCCTGAATTGACAGCATCGTAAAAGAGCTTCACGCAAACGGCAGTGACGTCACATCAGACGACGCGAAGCTAAAATTTGATACATTCTCTTGTTGGTTCCCAAAACACTAGGTAACAGGCAACTAACGCGAATTAGTGTGTCCGACAACCAAACATTGGTATGTGAATGAGTTCAATAAAAAAGAATGAATAATTAAATTCTAGCTCATTACAATTATTTATTGTTCACAAAAATGTCTCTGTTTACAACATTTGGAGTAGAGAAACGATCACTGTTAAAAGTTGTTGACCTTGATGTGGTTATGGCTCTATGTTGAGTTGTTGACCTTGATGTGGGTATGGCTCTATGTTGAGTTGTTGACCTTGATGTGGGTATGGCTCTATGTTGAGTTGTTGACCTTGATGTGGGTAGGGCTCTATTAAGAAATTACGGACAGGCGGCTAATCTCTTCCTCAAAATCGAGCGGTCATAACAAGTTAGGTTATTCTATAGCTCTAGAGCAAAACGTACTGTACACTTTACACTTAGTACATTGCTGTTCGCTTGGTACACAATACCCATTTAGTTGAACTTCGTTCAAGTTCGTTCATTCCATTCATTGTCAAATGTTCATTATTGATATTGATAGTCTAAAAGCCTGTCATTGCAGATGCAATTAATCTATGTGTTGGATAATAAATACATTAATAACTAGTATTAAATACTATTAATAAAAAAAGTAGTAAAATACACCTCTTGAGCTCTTACAATTAAATCCGGAGATATCCGGATTCTCATCCGGATCCAACAAATATTAGGGCCAAACTATCCGGATTCGGCAAAAAGTTTTTTGTAAACATGTCCGGTGACACACTAATATATAGCATTTATAATTTTGCACAAAAAAAGATTTATCCTCTACAACAGGGGTCTCCAAACTGCGGGTCAGATACGGCCCGCGAGGCCCTTTCATCTAGCCCCTGGATATATTTAAATCTTTTTTTTTTTTTTAAAGTACCTATAGTTTCTCACAAAATTGTTTGTAGTCGGCCCCCAAACTGCTGTCTGACAGTTAATGGGGCCCTCCGGACAGAACAGTTTGGAGACCCCTGCTCTACATCGTCACATACCAGATTCATATTTTTCACAGGAACGAAAGGATCTTAGAAGAAACATTGGTGGTGTCGCCCGTCTGAGGGTGCCATTATGGGGTGTTGTTATACACCCTCAAGGAGCGAATACATCAGATGACGTGTTTCTTATAAAATTAAGAGTTCCTGCAAAGCCGCGCAGAACAGATACATTATAATTAAAACATTTTAGTGTAATGAAGTCATCAAATAAATAAGGGATTTGTAGTTTACTTTCGCGTAATCATTCGTTAGTCCACGTTGGTAGGAACATTTCATACTATTCAAAAATTCAATGAAGAATAATTGTGTATAAAATCTCTAGTGTATGACCAACCCGTTAGCGCCTACATCCGATACACGAACTGATTCAGTTAAGGGGCGCGCTGTTAAATTTCTCTAATTCTTGTTTTGTGTTACTGATTGTCTATAAAAAAAAAAAAAAAAAAATTGAGATCTATCAAAACTTCTTACACATTTTTAAAAAATCTAATGCCGTTCGCGGTGTTTACGAAGCGTAAACGAGGTTTTGTTTTCATGTTCTAAACATTCTGGGCTGCTCTTTCCCGGTCAACATCATCAGAACCAATGGTTAACATATGACGTCATATTATCTCCCGGTGATGTCAGACAAGTAGATTTTGTTTATGACATCCCCGTCAGTTTTTTTTNTGTTTTTTTTTTTTTTTTTTTTTTTTTTTTTTAAAGTAAGTATTAATGAGTGACAAACGAAACAAAAAAACATTTCCTCATTCTTAACACAGAGGTCTGGCTTATCCCACACTCTTTAGTCCTCGCCCATTTAACTTTGATATTGGCATCTTATCCCACACTCTTTAGTCCTCGCCCATTTAACTTTGTCCTCGCCCATTTAACTTTGATATTGGCATCTTATCCCACACTCTTTAGTCCTCGCCCATTTAACTTTGATATTGGCATCTGATTTTTAATCGACCTCTTTGGGACCTGGGAGAATTGTGTCACAAGATTTGATTTTATTAAACATTCCGCCGCGTCCCCACCCACTTCTCAATTTTTTTTTTAAAGAGCCCTTTTGAGAAATATTTATTCCCACAATGAAACAAATGTGAATATCTCTTCTTTCCCTTGTTACAGCCATCTTATATATATACTCTGAAAAGTGAGTTCCCTCCTTAGACTCACCCCTTCACTTTCATCGCCAACCCCTGTTAATAGAAAACAATAGACCAAAAAGCTTACATCCTAAATCGCCACGAGAGAACCATGCGAGTCGTGAATTCTTCCCTCCCTTGCACCTAAACCATCGCCCGAGCGTGTGGCCGCGGCACACGAGTCTTCTCTCCCTTGGGTTACCGCATTCTGCCACGCATTGGTCCACGACCTGACTTGCGTCCTCATTTATGACCCCCCCCCCCCCCACTTCCTCATTTCTCCCCAGCTTTTAAGCCCAAATATTCCATTTTTTTACATTTTCTTTATATCAGCCCTCGTGTTCTCACCCTCGTCGGCCCCTCGGTGTTTCCTGCTCCCTCATTCACGCGAGTTTCACTCTCATCTTTATATTATTTTTTTTTCTTTTATTCCACGAGCGTCCGACTGATCGCCAGCAGTAAACACAGTTTTCCCAGCACGTGAGTCGGGTCCGCTCACCCTCACCTCCACACGGTAGGCTTGTACCTGCGAGCATCACTCCTACCCGTCGCTTAGGCTTTTACTCTACACCTGGATACTCAAGTCTTCAAGCTTTTCATCGTCAACGGAAGGAACGAAAAAAAATAATAATAATAAAATGTTTGCTCGAATTCCGGAGACCGTTTTCATTTCCTCAAACATTTTTTAATGAGTTAAAGAGCAACTTTTTTTAATACCAGCCAATGAAGAATAAATTGCAGCATTAAATATCGATTGGTGAACGCGATGTGGGAAATCTCTGGTTGTTAAATGAATTGATTAGTTTTGGTTTTGAAGTCCATTTTGGTTTGCTAAAAAAAAAATTGAAGTGTCCGGATATTTCCGAAACAAAATGATATCTGTGTAGAAGAGGAAAAAATATTTATCTGTTTATCAATTGGTGCTCAGGAATTTTTAAATTTATAGATCTTCGCACAATTTTTTTTATTTTACAGGAAATAATATCTTTTTTTTTTTTTTTAAATTTAAATTTGATAAATTGTATGACGAGTTATTTTGTGTTCACGAATATTGTGAATGGTGAGTTAGAGTAAGCAAACTAACACCGAATATTATATCTCTTTTATGTTTTAGGAGATCTTAGGCTAATATTAACTGAACAAATTTCCTAATTATCTGTGTTAGACTATCTTAAGACCTAAACTGATCGAGTCCACATTTCCTTGTGTGCCCTCGCTCTCGTGTGTGTTCCCCGGGAATCGGATATTACCTGAACATTTAAAATCAAAAGGTAAGTTCACTCTTTTCTTTTTGTAAACGGCAATTATAGTTAAATTAATTGGCGCAATTATAGTTAAATTAATTGGCCCTCGCGTGATTCAACCCGTTTGTACGTCCATGCCGATTCGTGAACAAATAACGCAAGTAGGTCTGCCGTTGTGAGTCTCTCACTAGTAGGTTTGCCGTTGTGAGTCTCTCACTAGTAGGTCTGCCGTTGTGAGTCTCTCACTAGTAGGTCTGCCGTTGTGAGTCTCTCACTAGTAGGTCTGCCGTTGTGAGTCTCTCGCTAGTAGGTCTGCCGTTGTGAGTCTCTCGCTAGTAGGTCTGCCGTTGTGAGTCTCTCACTAGTTTGATCATAGTTTTGGTAATCATGAATAAAAGACACACCTTTAGTATTAAATTAGGATCATCGTTTGGATTTCATCCTGATGCTAATAGAGGTCAATGTTGGTCAAGTAGTTAAGAGTAATTTTGGAATTCCCGATATCTAAATCTCAATTATCCCTTCAATCTCCACTCTGAAGAATGTCCCGTTTAGCACCTACTAAAGAATTAAGTAATACATATTATCGTTTTCATTATAGCATGTCTTTGAAGACAAGGATTCAATATTTACTCTCATTGTCTTCACCACATCCAAGTTGGTTTAACACGGTCAAGTTAACACATAACTCATTTGTTGACCCCACATCCAAGTTGGTTTAACACGGGCAAGTTAACACATAACTCATTTGTTGACACCACATCCAAGTTGGTTTAACACGGTCAAGTTAACACATAACTCATTTGTTGACACCACATCCAAGTTGGTTTAACACGGCCAAGTTAACACATAACTCATTTGTTGACACCACGATGTGATTACACTGGTTATACCCTAAAATATGAGATTAAGTTGGGTATATCTAACATTATATGACATGAGTTTGGTACATCTGACATTATATGACATGAGTTTTGCACATCTGACATTATATGACATGACTTTGGTACATCTGACATTATATGACATGAATTTTGCACATCTGACATTATATGACATGAGTTTGGTACATCTAACATTATATTACATAAGTTTGGTACATCTGACATTATATGACATGAGTTTGGTACATCTGACATTATATGACATGAGTTTGGTACATCTGACATTATATGACATCAGTTGGGTATATCTAACATTATATTACATGAGTTTGGTACATCTGACATTATATGACATGAGTTTTGCACATATGACATTATATGACATGAGTTTGGTACATCTAACATTATATTACATAAGTTTGGTACATCTGACATTATATGACATGAGCTTGGTACATCTGACATTATATGACATGAGTTTGGTACATCTGACATTATATGACATGAGTTTGGTACATCTGACATTATATGACATCAGTTGGGTACATCTAACATTATATTACATGAGTTTGGTACATCTGACATTATATGACATGAGTTTGGTACATCTAACATTATATGACATGAGTTTGGTACATCTGACATTATATGACATGAATTGGGTATATCTGACATTATATTACAAGAGTTTGGTATATCTGACATTATATTACATGAGTTTTGTATATCTAACATTATATTACCTTAAATTACAAAAGTTTGGTATATCTGACATTATATTACATGACTTTGGTAAATCTGACATTATATTTCACAGGTTGGGTGTGTATTCATGATATTTAATAAACTGCTTAGGTATATAAAAAAAATCATGTTAAGCCTGGTCCCTTTTGGTACTCAGGACGTGTTAGCGCATTTTCGTATTATGTATCAGTACTTATGTTAGATATCAGCATTATGTAGTTATCAGTAATTGTGTTTAGATTTTAGACATATTTTTATGAATTTTCTTGTGTAATGAATATACCTGAAATTTTTTTTATTTAAAAGTCATTTCTTAACATTTAAAAATTTTTTATTTTCTCTTTAATCTAACTACAAGTGGTTTGTGGTCACTGAAATAGGACTCACAAATGAAACATTCTAAATTGTAATCAGCTAATCGCCCAAATACTCCGTCAATTGTTGTTTGATAGATCGTAGTTGCCAATCTTGGTGAAAGTAGTTGAATGTTGAAGCTTGTTTCGAAAAAGTTTTCAATTTCTGCCCCTGGGCCGCTAAGATCTTGATTGAAGTCACCACAAATGATGACGTAAAACTCTCTAAACTTTTACACATATTCTAATGACGTCAACAAAAAAAAAACTAATACTTTTGATAATACTAAGACTTCCGGCAATGGCGGCCGTTGCCTGCGCCAGTGTTATCTCTCGATTCGCAATGTTTTTTGGTAGTTTTAACGGGGGTTTTTAACGGATCGAGTAACTGTGTGTTGATGCACAAATGGCAGGTCAGGACATACAAAAAACATATATACATCATGGGTCTAGGACTTGTGGATGCTGAGATCTAGGGTGATGACAGACGGACGGACGGACAAAACGGGTGCAATAGCGCATTCGACTTCTCGAAAATGCGCTAAAAATTATATTCTTGGATACAAGAAAAAATTATCTACAATTTTTGGGTATATCCACTTTTAACCAGAATTTTTGGGTATATCCACTAATAAACCACAATTTTTGGGTATATCCACCAATAAACCATAATTTTTGTGTTTATCCACCATTAAACCACAATGTTTTGGGTATATCCACCAGTAAACCACAATTTTTTGGTATACAATGACACTATTATGTCTAGTATATCTCAAGTATGTCATTGATGTCATTTAACTTCCGGTGAGCACGCAGACATTACAACCAATTTAACCAGATTTTAAAATGGCTTTCTCCGTTTTATATGTGTTTATACACGTGTGATGATTTTATATTTTAGCTATTGATATTTTACCTCAACTATTGGACAACATCACACGTCACGGGTCACCATTAACTCCTTTGACCAATCTCCCTCAACTAACGACCATAACTCATCTCCTTACAGCCAACATTACCTCCCTTGACCAATCTCCCTCTACCAACGACCATAACTCATCTCCTTACAGCCAACATTACCTCCCTTGACCAATCTCCCTCTACCAACGACCATAACTCATCTCCTTACAGCCAACATTATCTCCCATGAACAAAGTGACTCCATATGGATCCACGTAGAAATACTTGTGGCTCTGACATTTTCATGTGTATTTTATTTATGTGGCAGATCGGAGGCCCGACTTAAACACGGGCCTATTTATACAATTCTTGGGACCGGGGGGAGGGGGTGTAACATGGCGCGAGGTGCCCCCCCACACGTGCCAAACAGCGCCAGGAGTGTTGACCTTGCCGTCCTGCACCTGCTGGCGCCCTGGCCACTTGGTTCGTTGGTTGCACAATCTGCAGGATCGTAGGGGGGGAGGGGGCTAGTTAGTGGGACCTGGGTGATACATGTGTATGATACATGGTGGGACAATGTGCTACTTGTGTATGATAAATGGTGGGGCGAGGTGCTACTTGTGTATGATAAATGGTGGGATGAGGTGGTACTTGTGTATGATAAATGGTGGGGCGAGGTGGTACTTGTGTATGATAAATGGTGGGATGAGGTGGTACTTGTGTATGATAAATGGTGGGATGAGGTGGTACTTGTGTATGATAAATGGTGGGATAAGGTGGTACTTGTGTATAATAGACTGAACAATATCTCTCCGTATATCATATGTAGTCGATTTAATTAGGACAGACAGGCCTCTAATACTTTCATGGCTTCCACTTACAGACGCTCCTTCTATACACAAGATTTTGCGTCCGACGCTTATCCATGCAATTTTCATAAGAGATCTGAATCGTGATAGTATTTTAGTTTTCCTGGTTTCTTCAGGCAACCGATGCCACTTCCGAATTCCGGAATAACGAAATTGTGTGTGTTTGTATAAATTTTACATACGGAACAAGAAAAGTTTTTGTATACCTTTGTCTATGTGAGGGTTGTATTAGATTGGTTGTGTTGTATACGTTTATGGTTGTGTAGTATTAGATTATAGTTGTGTTGTATTAGATTATGGTTGTGTAGTATTAGATTATGGTTGTGTTGTATTAGATTATGGTTGTGTTGTATTAGATTATGGTTGTGTTGAATACGTTTATGGTTGTGTAGTATTAGATTATGGTTGTGTTGTATTAGATTATGGTTGTGTAGTATTAGATTATGGTTGTGTTGTATTAGATTATGGTTGTGTTGTATTAGATTATGGTTGTGTTGTATTAGATTATGGATGTGTTGTATTAGATTATGGTTGTGTTGTATTTGATTATGGTTTTGTTGTATTAGATTATGGTTGTGTTGTATTTGATTATGGTTTTGTTGTATTAGATTATTGTTGTGTTGTATTTGATTATGGTTTTGTTGTATTAGATTATGGTTGTGTTGTATTTGATTATGGTTGTGTAGTATTAGATTATGGTTGTGTTGTATTAGATTATCGTTGTGTAGTATTAGATTATGGTTGTGTTGTATTAGATTATGGTTGTGTTGTATTAGATTATGGTTGTGTTGTATTAGATTATGGTTGTGTAGTATTAGATTATGGTTGTGTTGTATTAGATTATGGTTGTGTTGTATTAGATTGGCTGTGTTGTATTAGATTATGGTTGTGTTGTATTAGATTATTGTTGTGTTGTATTAGATTGTGGTTGTGTAGTAGTAGATTATGGTTGTGTTGTATTAGATTATGGTTGTGTTGTATTAGATTATGGTTGTGTTTTATTTGATTATGGTTTTGTTGTATTTGATTATGGTTGTGTTGTTTTAGATTATGGTTGTGTAGTATAAGATTATGGTTGTGTTGTATTAGATTATGGTTGTGTTGTATTAGATTATGGTTGTGTTGTATTAGATTATGGTTGTGTTGTATTAGATTATGGTTGTGTTGTATTTGATTATGCTTTTGTTGTATAAGATTATGGTTGTGTTGTATTTCCAAGTTATAATTAATTGCATTCAATATAATTACTACTCTACTTTTTTTTCTTCTATCCTCAAGTATTTCTAGTTTTTGTAATTTAACTAATGGAGTTAATCTTGTCAGTTTTGAAGATTGACCTGTATATAATGTTTTATTTCCAGTAGACTAACTTAAGACAAAATGACCGGTATAGAATCTCTCATGTCCAGTAGACTAACTTAAGACAAAATGACCGGTATAGAATCTCTCATGTCCAGTAGACTAACTTAAGACAAAATGACCGGTATAGAATGTCTCATGTCCAGTAGACTAACTTAAGACAAAATGACCTGTATAGAATGTCTCATGTCCAGTAGACTAACCTAAGACAAAATGACCGGTATAGAATGTCTCATGTCCAGTAGACTAATCTAAGACAAAATGACCTGTATAGAATGTCTCATGTCCAGTAGACTAACTTAAGACAAAATGACCGGTATAGAATCTCTCATGTCCAGTAGACTAACTTAAGACAAAATGACCGGTATAGAATCTCTCATGTCCAGTAGAGTAACTTAAGACAAATGACCTGTATAGAATGTCTCATGTCCAGTAGACTAACCTAAGACAAAATGACCGGTATAGATTGTCTCATGTCCAGTAGACTAACTTAAGACCAAATGACCGGTATAGAATGTCTCATGTCCAGTAGACTAACCTAAGACAAAATGACCTGTATATAATGTCTCATGACCAGTAGACTAACTTAAAACAAAATGACCTGTATAGAATGTCTCATGTCCAGAAGACTAACCTAAGACAAAATGACCTATTTTAATGTGTTGTAGGTTTATCCAACAACAAAGAAATAATACGTCGTTGAGTGCCGCCATTATGAGTGCCGCCATTATGAGTGCCGGCATTATGAGTGCTGCCATTATGAGTGCCGCCATTATGAGTGCCGGCATTATGAATTCCGCCATTGTTGAGTGCCGCCATTATGAGTGCCGCCATTGTTGAGTGCCGCCATTGTTGAGTGCCGCCATTGTTGAGTGCCGCCATTGTTGAGTGCCGCCATCGTTGAGTGACGCCATTGTTGAGTGCTGCCATTGTTGAGTGCCGCCATTGTTGAGTGCCGCCATCGTTGAGTGCCGCCATTGTTGAGTGCCGCCATCGTTGAGTGCTGCCATTGTTGAGTGCCGCCATTGTTGAGTGCCGCCATTTCACTATTCTTCCATTTATTTCGTGTTCCTGTTGTATTCCTCATTTGTCTATTTCACTGACTCCATCTCTCCACCAAATACCGTTCCACTATACGTTCCTGGCTTATATAATGAGACTCGGGCCGCGTGTTTACTATACGTTCCTGGCTTATATAATGAGACTCGGGCCGCGTGTTTACTATACGTTCCTGGCTTATATAATGAGATTCAGGCCGCGTGTTCCACTATACGTACCTGGCTTATATAATGAGACTCGGGCCGCGTGTTCCACTATACGTTCCTGGCTTATATAATGAGACTCGGGCCGCGTGTTCCACTATACGTTCCTGGCTTATATAATGAGATTCAGGCCGCGTGTTCTTGAGGTCATACATCCGAACATCTTCTATCGCTTGTAACAACTCAGGTTTATTACAACATTCTTCAACGATTGATGCTGACAGAAGTGTTCTCAAATTCACGACCCTCAGGCCACATATTGACAGAAATGTTCTCAAATTCACGACCCTCACGTCACATATTGACAGAAGTGTTCTCAAATTCACGACCCTCAGGTCACATATTGACAGAAATGTTCTCAAATTCACGACCCTCAGGTCACATATTGACAGAAATTTTCTCAAATTCACGACCCTCAGGTCACATATTGACAGAAATGTTCTCAAATTCACGACCCTCAGGCAACATATTGACAGAAATGTTCTCAAATTTACGACCCTCAGGCCACACATTGACAGAAATGTTCTCAAATTCACGACCCTCAGGTCACATATTGACAGAAATGTTCTTAAATTCACGACCCTTAGACCACATATTGACATAAATGTTCTCAAATTCACGACCCTCAGGCCACATATTGACAGAATATTTCTCAAATTCACGACCCTCAGGTCACATATTGACAGAAATGTTCTCAAATTCACGACCCTCAGGACACATATTGCACTTGAATCTTTCTACCGTAAAACTCAGATTGACGTGTGGGGAAACATAGTGTAATGAAAAGTGACTAAAAATGTTTTTTCCTCAAGTTTTTGAAGACGGGTATTTTGTTCAAAGAGATAAACTTGAGATCCCAACTGCCTTAAGTCTGGTATTAGATATGTCATCTTTACCTCAGTTGTGTGTTTATTAAATAATTCATTGTTTGGCGCTCATTTTATTCTCCAACTATTTCTTATTTAAACTTTAGAAACTCAAAATTCATTTATTAACTTGACAACATAAAATATTGTGTACTAGAAACGAGTTTATAATTATGAAATGAGTCCGAATTACAAATAAACTTCTGTAAAATGACAAAACGTGATTATATAAAACTGGAATACAGTAGACTATTTTATTAAAGAAATATTTAAAAAATCTCTGGTAATTTTCAACAGAAGGTAGTTGCTATAATTCATACCCCCCCCCCCTCCCACAATCGGTTACACAGAAGCATAACATCTCTGATATCAGTTTGACATCACCTCACACAAAATTACAGTCAGCTAATGTTATAATTGTTACATGTGATACCAAGTTAAAGTCAACTGATGTTATAATTGTTACATGTCATACCAAGTTACAGTCAACTGATGTTATAATTGTTACATGTGATACAAAGTTAAAGTCAACTGATGTTATAATTGTTACATGTGTTACAAGCACGAACCATTCCTGTAACATTACAAATCTCATGTGTAATTATTGTAGGTGTGCTTTGACTAAATACAAACATTCAATCGATATGTTTTAATGGTTGTTTTAGAATGACTTCCCCTGTCACTACTCAATATCTTCTTCATTAAACCTTGTCAAGATTTCTGTGTATATTTTATAACTGAAATCATTCCCATTAGTGTTGTCAGTAGTTTCATTGTAACATTTATTTTTCATGTCACAGTTTCGCTCTAATTTCACTCAGGTATCTTTAAATTCAATACAAAACCTAAGTACGTATTCAAAGTCGTCAATTGTCTTTGAATCATTCATTCATCTTTATATCTTTGAATGACTAAAAAGTAGTAGAACGATATTGGAGAAAACTCATACTTCCCCTATTCCTCCTTCATGACATTACTGTAAAACAGCTATTTGTGCACAGCCAATGTTGTCACGTGACAGAGCTACGGCCAGGCCTGAGACACGGCAACAGCTCTAAATAATTGATCATCGAATTTCTGCAGGTCCATTCACGTGGAAACTGTCCATTTAAAGAACTATTTCGATGTGGCCGTCCCTGTGGTTTTTGGTTGGCTAAAAGATTTTCTACCGTAAATAACTCAAAAAATACCACAATTTCTGGTGTTGTATGTCAGCTGTATTACCTACCACATAATCTTCTTGTATATGCAGAAGACTGATTTTAGTAGTTGTAAAAACAATTCGCTTAGTATCCATACAATTTTCCTATTAAACTGAACTATTGGGCATTATTTCTGTTTTCCTTTATCACTGACTTTCCCAAACGTTTTAAACATTTGATTCAATATTTTGAAGTGTGAATACTACTGCTGAGTGCCAATAGTTTTCGGGTAAAACCGAATGCACCGATGTTTAACAGATCAGTAACTGTGTTGTTTACTTATCAAATGTTTGCGGTGTCGATCAAACCTCAAGTGTAGCTTTCACTTTAACATGTGTTTATATTGACTCAACTTTTCACAAGATGGTATGGGCGTCACTTACGTTATTACTTGTAAACTGTTTTCACAACATCCATTTCAAAACATCAATTGGATAATTCGATACCCGCAGAACAAACAAGTCGTGATAAGTTCGATAGCTTTAATGTTTCTTTTATTGGAATTTTAACGTCTGCTGGGGTTATAATACTCATGTGTTGTCTGTCTTTATCCTTTTTATCCACTCATGTATTGTCTGCCTTTATCCACTTTTGTGTTGTCTGCCTTTATCCACTTTTGTGTTGTCTGCCTTTATCCAGTCATGTGTTGTCTGCCATTATCCACTCATGTGTAGATCTATGAATGATCAATGTAAGTGGTACACCTAATACACTCAGGAATAGACCTCAAGATATATGAACACTCCATCGTAATGAATGGACTCGCCCACCTAATACACTCAGTAATAGACCACTAGATACATGAACACTCCATCGTAATGAATGGACTCGCCCACCTAATACACTCATGAATAGACCACTAGATACATGAGCACTCCATCGTAATGAATGGACTCGCCCACCTAATACACTCAGTAATAGACCACTAGATACATGAACACTCCATTAAAATATATGGACTCGCCCACCTAATACACTCAGGAATGGACCACTAGATACATGAACACTCCATCGTAATGAATGGACTCGCCCACCTAATACACTCAGGAATAGACCACTAGATACATGAGCACTCCATCGTAATGAATGGACTCGCCCACCTAATACACTAGTGTAGTTTGTAAATGCAATGTAGTGTCTATCATTAAACTAGGATAGCTACTTATCTCGACAGAAAAATGTCTTTTTAAACAATCAAAATTAACATATCAGGTGGAATTATCAACTAAAATATCAGTTTCTAATATCACTTTAATCGACGGTTTCAAATATTTATAAGAAGCATTATTTTGAAATATTCTTTTAAAATAAGAATTCAAATATCAATTTTTGTCTTGCGTTAACATTGTTGTTGTTAGGAAATCATTACAGGTGCATGTTTTTTAAATAAGTTATTGTTATAGTGTTATCGTAAGCTTTATTGTTTAGTGGTTGTTTTTTTTTTTTAATTTGATACAATAAATGATTATTTAAACGTTATCTAAGTTTGATGCCACAACCATTTTTAAAAAATATTTTTATTTTCTACTTTCCGATTTGGCTATAGATCTAAATCTAATATTGCTGATGTTAATGTGTTTCATTTCGTTCGAAGTCTGGCATTTTTGTTATTATTATATATTCCCATAACTTGTCTTCAGCATTGTTTTATTTGTTTCGGTTTGATCTTTCTTATTTACACAACAATTCAAGTTGGCATGAGGCGCAAACATAGAGCTCTATTCTCATCTTACAGACTACGAAACCGTTTGTTTTCTCCAGTGGTTTTCATTGTAATTTTACACGTTTTCTGTGTACCAGCCATGTCATTATATATTTTGTTTTAATAGGGTATGAATGTTTTCTTCGAATGAATTTATAAATATGTTTGATACTAGTTTTACGTAAAGCGAGGTGATCCAAACTGCTAGCTTGAGAACCGCGCAATATAAGTTCTCAAATTGTTATTATAATTTTTAAACTTGAGTATTCTTTACTTAATATCTATTCATTCGCCCAAAAACATATTTTGAGAAGCCTTGATTTTGTCCATGTCCTTTATCATTTTTTGAGAAGCACTGATATTGCCCAGCTCCCATCTCATATTTCCAGAACCCTTGATATTGCCCAGCTCCCATCTCATACTTCCAGAACCCCTGATATTGCCCAGGTCTCGCAGCCTCCCATAGTCTATCTCTCACCAAATGGCTTGTTTCAAGACTCAGAAATGAGAGCAATACCTGACCCTTGCACCTCCTCCCATAGCAACCACCTCACCACCCCACCACCCTTACACAATCTAGTCTTTCCTCCTACCGTTTTTGTTTACCCCCTCCATCTCTACCCCCCTCCCATAATCTTTTTCTCGCACCATCGTCGTGATCAGCCAAAAGTCCATTACGTCCTGCATTTTGTTAGAGTGCAAACATTCGCTTGTCATTAGGGATGTGTACAATGTACAGGTACATATAGCATACACTTGTCATTAGAACTGTGTACAATGTACAGGTACATATAACATACACTTGTCATTAGGGATGTGTACTATGTACAGGTACATATAACATACACTTGTCATTAGGACTGTGTACAATGTACAGGTACATATAACATACACTTGTCATTAGAACTGTGTACAATGTACAGGTACATATAATATACACTTGTCATTAGGACTGTGTACAATGTACAGGTACATATAATATACACTTGTCATTAGGACTGTGTACAATGTACAGGTACATATAACATACACTTGTCATTAGAACTGTGTACAATGTACAGGTACATATAACATACACTTGTCATTAGGACTGTGTACAATGCACAGGTACATATAACATACACTTGTCATTAGAACTGTGTACAATGTACAGGTACATATAACATACACTTGTCATAAGGGATATTTACAATGTACATGTACATATAACATACGCTTGTCATTAATAATAATAATAATTATAAATTGATAATTTATATAGCGCTGTATCCCAGCAAGGAGCCGGACTCACAGCTCTTTACATGGAGATAATGACATAAATATATTAATTAAATAAACATTCATATCATACCAACTACATAAATGACAATACGTTATACATCAGCTACATTAATCATTTAAAGAAATGTTGTTTCATTAATTTTGAAAATAAATTTTGAAAAGATGTGTCTTAAGTGCAGTCTTGAATGACTTAGCAGTTGAAATACTGCGGATGTGTAATGGAAGAGAATTCCGTGGTTTGGCTGCACAAAAAAAAAGATCTCTCTCCAAATGTTTTAGTTCGTGTCATAGGAAAACAGAGAATGCGTGTGTCTGCAGATAAGCGTAACTTACGAGTGAGTGAGTAGACAGAGAGAAGTTCAGTAAGACAGGAAGGGTATGAGTCAGAAAAGAAGTTTTGACAGAGAACGGCCAGTTTATAAACAATTCGGTCTTGTACATGTAGCCAATGAAGTGAGAGAACAGGGGATGTGTACAATGTACATGTACATATACCAGGAGAACTTTTTTTTCTAGTTCTTCGTTCCTCCATTAGATGAGTGCTTCTCAAAAACTGTTTCTTTGCAACATAACCTGAGGATTGTTTTTGCTTTGTTCTCTTACTCATTGACCGCTTAATAACCTACATTATCTTGTTGTTCAGATTTGTGAGACGAAGTCCATCATAATCAGCTAAAACCATAACAATAATTAAATACCCGCCCAAATATTCCTCCATCTTAATTTAGCGTTTTAGGTAACAATTCTAGTGCTTCTCTTATGACGAGGCTGGCGAGTCTTCTATTCACTTGTTTATAAGAGACAATTGCTCGGCAATAATCTGTGTCATCACTGGAGCTATAACTATAACAGCTTTCAGTACTAACCAATGTGCCCCATGAGGTGCGTTGGTCTTTGGGTAGCGTAGAAAACCTCAAGTCAAAGTTGTACAGAATCAGTTTTTTTGGTTATGGCGCCAGGCCACAATTCGCATTTCCAAAAAGGACTACTAATCAGAGGCGTCATTAGGCTTGGTGTCACCCGGGGTGGTGGCTCATGGTGTCACCTCTAACGACTTAACCCATAGAACTCCTCTGAGTCTTCCAGTGGCAAATAACGGGAACATGTAGAATTTTACATTTTGGTGTCACCCCTTGAGATGGTGTCGACCGGGGCGGCGCCCCCACCGCAGCCACCTAGTGACGTCACTGCTACTTATATGAACTGAAACTAAACAAAGAACTTCATGAACAAACACATCAGTTTGCTATAGAGCTGGGATGTAGTTGAATAAAGAGTCAAAGATCAGGAGCGGAGCGAAGGAGGGTGTTGGTCATCATAGGAGGATGCCGAAGAGGACACCTTTCTTATATCTATGATCATTGGTGCGCTTAAAATCATCAGAGAAAATACCAACCGCCTTCGTCCAATGGAATGCTCCCGAAACAAATGTGACGTCATTCCGTGGTTAAATATAGCTCTCCATCATTTACGCAGCAATACGTTCATCAAGACGTCACGACTAACTAGAACTAGATATAAGAAAAAAAAATCTGTTTTACAACCCGCTGAAGTTAACGAACGATGCTTCTACCTTCTTGTGTTATCTAAGACCGGCTGAGGGGGGTACGTCTTCATGAAAGAACATAGGCGTTGCCTTTATGGGCGGCGCTATCTGAAGTGTGGTTTGAAAGCCCAAAGATGTCTAATTCCCCGTTAAGTGTAATTTTTTCATCTCTCTCTCTATCTCTCTCTCCCTCTCTCTCTCTCACACACTCACACACAGACACGCACAAACTTAATTAAAAGTGCACACTTTATATTACGTATCACTCGTCTGCTACGATTTCTCTCTATCTCACACACACACACACACACACACGCACGCACACACACACACGCACACACTCACACACAGACACGCACAAACTTAATTAAAAGTGCACACTTTATATTACGTATCACTCTTCTGCTACGATTTCTCTCTCTCTCTCACACACACACACGCACACACACACACACACACACACACACACACGCACGCACGCACGCACACACACACACCTAAAATTGCACACTTTATATTTAATTATTCCTCTTCTGTAATGCCTTGTTATTTGTTATGGTATAGACCAGAGATAACAAAGAAAAAAATTTGTAAAATCAAGTGTCTTTATTTCTTTGTATTTGGGACCGGGGGGGGGAGGGTGGGTCTCTTTTTTTTCCACAAAGCTAAATTTACAGTCAGTTATTTTAAAGAGATGATTTCAAGCTAAAAATCAGTTACAAAGATCACGGTGATATAGAAAACAATGAAAATTTTGGAATTTTCTCGAAAATTTAAATTCAGCTCAGAAATTTATTAAACTACTCTTAAACTTAACCAAACTCAATAGAACATACTTTTAGCAAATCATTACAATGAAACACTTTAATACTGTAGCTTTATATTTAGATATGGGTGGACTTAATAGTTTTATCAACCTCCAATATGTCAATAGAGATTCTTTGTGGTATGAGTATTGAGGTAACTCACGATTCCGTCTTTACAAATAGGCTGTAGCTATGTGTACCAGTTAATTGTTCGATTATATTTGTGATGTGTGGCAAGTATTTTCTAGTTAGAGATTATCTAAAAATGAGTTGTTAAGTTAAAGGTTAATCTAAATATGAGTTGTTAAGTTAAAGGTTTATCTAAAGATGAGTTGTTAAGTTAAAGGTTAATCTAAAAATGAGTTGTTAAGTTAAAGGTTTATCTAAAGATGAGTTGTCAAGTTAAAGGTTTATCTAAAGATGAGTTGTTAAGTTAAAGGTTTATCTAAAGATGAGTTGTTAAGTTAGAGGTTTATCTAAAAATGAGCTGTTAAGTTAGAGGTTTATCTAAAAATGAGTTGTTAAGTTCAAGTTCAAATGTTTTCGGCTTAAATGACACTGACATTTTCCTGACCAACAACAACCCCATCTCCCTCACCCCATCTCCCCTCCCCCACCTCCCGGCCGCTTCTGCCACACCCACACGTGTTTTACAGCACAAATTTACCTATAAAAATATAACTGATTCGCCCCATAAAACTCCACCTTTACTCCCCCCCTTCCCAACCCTTCACCGTACACCGTTTACGAGTTTTTGTGTGAATTTCATTGTCTTCTCTCCCTTTGTGCTCGAGTAACATTCACATCCAAACTGAGCATCTCACGAGTGAGTAGTTTTAAACCAAATCGCTACCTGATATAATCATTAACTATTTCAACTCAGTTAACTCAGTATTCGAATACATTTTTTTGGCGTATAAATCTTGACTAAATGACGTCATTTATTTCAAGGCCAGAGTTTTAAACTCTTAGTCACGGTTGATTTGTTTTGTTTTTGTTTTTTCAATTTTAATCTTTAATTTTATTTAATCCCAAAATGTAGCAATTGTTTACAAAACTGTTCTCCTTCTAAAAAGTTTAGTAAAGTCGAAAAAACAAAACTATCCTTACATTAGAAACAAACTATCAAAATGTGAATTATCTTTTTTCGTCAAGTCCAAATCCTACAAAAACTCCGACTCCACCCGAATTAAAATATCGATACCTGTAATCGGCGGTCCGTACTTGTTATTTCGCCTCTCCTACATTTCTTGCTATAAAACAGCACAGCAAGCCGCGGCTTTGTGATATCGACTCTATGAGAGAAGTAGATTGAATCTCTCCCAGATTTCCTTCTCCTCATGCAACCCCCCCCCCCATTTAAACACCACTTCCCCCCTGCATCCTTAAACTTTCTGGTTTTGTATTTTATATCATTTCTTACGTAGCTTGCTGTCGATACCCTTCTCGTGGATTGTTTACTAGATATACAAACTTGATCGAGGGGAACACGAGGGCTCGAGCCGCTGGACTCGGTCTAACAAAGACAGAGAGATAAATTACTTCAAATTAGCTGCAATGTTTGGTTGGGAGGGA
>MUZC01000094.1:203053-218361 GCA_002072015.1 Radix auricularia | reverse complement strand
CCCCCCCCCAGTTATGACGTGTCCCTCGACTTAATTCTCTCACACCAATTAAAACCGTTTTGTGCCCACGAGCAACTCGCTATAACAACTTTTAATCTTTTTTTTTTTTTTAATTTAATTTAAAAATCACGTGATTAACTTTTCTGGATTTTCATTACAAGAAAATTATTACGTCACTTTTTGAATTTAAAAAAAATGTTTGCTTTAGATTGTTGTTATAAATAACGACGTTAGTCTGGAACATCACATATATATGGGGCTTGAATGAGTTTAAATTGTTGTTATACATAACGACGTTAGTCTGGAACATCATATATATATGGGGCTTGAATGAGTTTAAATTGTTGTTATACATAACGACGTTAGTCTGGAACATCACATATATATGGGGCTTGAATGAGTTTAAATTGTTGTTATACATAACGACGTTAGTCTGGAACATCACATATAAATGGGGCTTGAATGAGTTTCACGGAGCATACAACTTTCATATAACTATCATTATTTGTTGACTTAAAGAAGCGATTGGAACATAGACACAGTGAACAACGGCCGTGAACCCGAAGAGAAGTTTGACCTCGCGTTGATTATTGTCCAAACAACTGTTCTCTGGATTCACTGACCTGACAGAATCGCCAACCTGCAGTTGTAGCAGCTGACCAGGCAGAACCCGAATGATCCAAAGATTCTCCAGGGGCGGTGGTGATGAATGACCATAACTCTGCGACAACACGCTTCCAACACGAGGCAAAACCTGACCCGGAAGTGGGCACTGGGGACACAGAGATGAGGCCGACCGTTAAACACTTGGTGCCAAGAGTATAACGGAGACCGAGATGACTTAGTTGTGTCCCTTAGTAAATCTAAGAACGTGGACATGAAGATGATGGTAGAAACGGCTTTGTGACATTTAAAAAAAAATTTGTTTAGCTATCCCCTGTATCTGATAGAGGATAAAAAAAATAGAATGCTTTGAATGAGTTTTTTTTTTAAATTATGTCTCTAACGCTATTAGATATACAAATCTAATTTGTTAATTTATAAGAAATCTGTATAATTTTAAACTTTCAGACTTGAATATCTCAAAACTACAAACAATGTGACTTAACCGTTTCTTCCCTTGTTTGTTCTCTTCTGTGGGACGTGGTGGTCGAGAGGTAGCGCTCTCGACTATCATACCGATGGTCACGAGTTCGAATCCGCACGAAAGTGAGGATTTGTTCTCGGGGCCTGAGGAGTCCCCGAGTCACCCAGCTCCGAATGGGTACCTAACTAGACAATAGTTAGGCGGCTGGGGTAATGCGTGGAACCCCTACAGCCGTGGCCTGTGACCGCTGCATCACTTGCAAACAGATCATCTCTCATGGTCTGTGGACGCAATTATCTTCTGCATAGAAGGAGCGTCTGTATATCTAATATAAGATAAGATAAGATAAATCATATCACATACTGCTACAGGAACTAGGTTTGATCTTATGTCTTATCTATAAAAGAACATATATTCATATGTATATATGTGTGTGTGTGATTTTTTTCGTGACCAGAAGCTCGATATCGATATAAGCCGAACTATCATCTTGTTAAACGGTTAATCTGGTCTGGATTAGTAGCACCGGGTGCCCTGCCAGGAAATCCACCTAGGTGCGCGCACCACGTAACGTCCAAAGAGAGCTGGAAATCGATTATCGATCTGGTCTTTATCTCGGGCTCAGAGCCCTCGCGCTAACTAAAGCTCGCGTCAGACACCATATAGACATGCAGAAATAAATACGCGAGACAGGCGAGTGAGAAAGCCAGACGAGGAATTTCACACCTCCGTGGCACCTGGGGAAGGGGTAAAGGTAGGGAGGGGTTCATCGTACCTGTGGTAATACTGCAGGGGAGGGCGGGGGAGTAGGGAGAAGTAGGGCGTCATTTAATTAGGTAGGAATTTATTTTTAAAATATTTTTTAAAAATATTTTTTTATTAAAAAAACAACGTTTTATGTTTAGTTAACACCACGTTTTTTTTTAAAATGTCCACCTTGGCAACCAGAAAATTACTCGTTGATCTTAGCTGTAAGATAACTGGCAACGAAGAACATTCTTTAAAACAATAGCAGACGTGAGTTGTTGTTTTTATTTCCCAAGCAACTGCGCCATTTTTGTGACGTCAGCTAATGGGAGAACACTCTTATCTTTTTATTAGTGAGTTCAGGAAGTTTATGTAATTGGGTCAAATGCCCCAAAAAAGAAATGGATGCCTTAGCCGTTGCGGTGCCGTAGACAAGTGAAGCCAGAGGTTCTCAAATGTTTTACAGGCTTTACTTTATTTCTTTAGTGATCTGTACACCTCTTGGAATGATGCGCTAGTTGGTACTGGTTTGAGAACCCTCATTTGGGGTTACACCTGTTCTGTTTATTCAAAAACTAACAGTTATAGTCAAACATAAAGATTTAACTAAAATAAAAAATTCACAATATCCTTTTATTTATTTCTTTATATATTTTTTTTAAATGTGCAACTGAGCAAAGGTTACCTCAGAAAGAAATTATTGACTTTAACAAAAAAAAACAAAAAAAAGAATACTGTGAAAGCTAACCCCCGTCTATACGGATGCTTATGAACCTGACCCCTATGAAACTGATCCCTATGAAACTGATCCCTATGAAACTGATACTTATGAACCTGACCCCTATGAAACTGATCCCAATGAAACTGATCCTTATGAACCTGTCCCCTATGAAACTGATCCCTATGAAACTGATCCCTATGAAACTGATCCTTATGAACCTGACCCCTATGAAACTGATCCCTATGAAACTGATCCTTATGAACCTGACCCCTATGAAACTGATCCCTATGAAACTGATCCCTATGAAACTAATCCTTATGAACCTGACCCCTATGAAACTGATCCCTATGAAACTGATCCTTATGAACCTGACCCCTATGAAACTGATCCCTATGAAACTGATCCTTATGAACCTGACCCCTATGAAACTGATCCCTACGAAACTGATCCTTATGAACCTGACCCCTAATAAACTGAACCCTATGAAACTGACTCCTATGAAACTGATCCTTATGGACCTGACCCCTATGAAACTGATCCTTATGAAACTGATCCCTATGAAACTGACCCCATTTAATTTATTTTAGCAGATTCTTGAGCTTCTGTATTTTGACCGGACTATTTTTTAATTTATTTTCTTAATATACCTTGTATGTGCTCAGTAGAGCCATTTATTATTAACCCTATGATTGTTAACTTTCTAGTATAATTCTCTGTTTATATTTTAAATACTTTATATTAACTCGTCTGCTTGAGCACTCGCAGAAAAAAACTTTGGATCGATTATTAACCCACTTTCTTGTAAGCTAACCAGCTGAAATTTTGCAGGTAGACTAGTGCCGATGATAAAAATGATCTATGAAAATTTCAGATGGAACGAATGTACTGTAATTAAATTATTGAAATTTTAGATTATTTAATTTATCTCTATGTATCAAGTTATTATTTTAGATAGAGTGTTGCGGTGCGTATTATGTTCAACAACCTTTCGTGTCGCGCAATAAGGTGCGCATTACATTGACAATACTTTGTAAAAATATATTCACGATGAGTGCGCATTATATTAAACATGTTTTACGAGACATAACTAGAATTTTGTATTCTCGGATTGTTTTGCCCCGCGTATTATAAAAAAAAATCCACATAGTTATGTCTCGTATATAAAGGATTTATAGTGAAAAAAACTCGTGTTTTTACGGGTTCATTTTTTTATTTATGTTTTTGTTTGACTTGCGATCCAAACTAACGTCAATCCTAGTTATAAAATGTCAAGTGACATTCGCATGGTTTCTAATTGATACAATAAGTAACTGCATTAAAGCGCATTTGGATATATAAATATATGCGTCGGTATGACAGAGCGCACACATCTCAAATTAAAGTTAATTATTAAATAACAAGATTTTTAGACTGAGAGGGTCAAGAAACAATAGCTTCCACACCGAAGGGAAACAAGGGCGGCACTACCTCCACCTTAGTCAATACTGTGAGGTACCAGGTCCTCACGTGAGCCTTACGTCGTCAAAATGTTCACTCCTGTCTGGGGAGAAAAAAAACCATAACTTTACTTTCAAGATGACAGCTGAAACCTGTCTTGGTTGACCAAGTGGCCCTCCCCCCACCCTCAACCCGAGTGATGAATGGGGCAGGAGTTAAAGGTCAGGGTTGTGTAAGTGTGGAGGGGACAGGGTGGTGGTGTTGTGGGAGGGGGCAGGTTGGTGTTGTGGAGGGGGTGCTCTGGAAAGGGACTTGAGGTGTGGGGTGTGAGGGCGAGGTAAGATGGAGGAAGTGTTTTTGGAATCTGTAAGTTCTCTTAGTCATGGTCTTCGGAGTCAGTTAGAGAAGTTATAATATTACGTCACACGACGTACAATACTGACGTCACACGACGTACAATACTGACGTCACACGACGTACAATACTGACGTCACACGACGTAAAATACTTTGTCAGTCATAACGTCAGACAACGTGCAATAATTTGTTGGGCGTTACACGGACACACACACACGTGTATGAAGACAATATTATCGTGAAAAATTATGGCTGCCATTACTGTGTTCCCATCGCGAAGTGTGCCACTCCTGTTAATCACTACTCTTACTCCTAGACAACATGCCACCGAAACGGTGGCGAAACGTCAATACTCTGACTTGTTGCTCGTTTTAACATGAACACATCCACATCCAAACATCAATCCATGCTATTTTTCACATAGATCGCGTGCCTTTCTACTTGTATCCATTTATCCACTCTATATCCAAGGTACTCACTACATGTATCCATCCACATATCCACGACCTCGCTCACCCGTGCGTACATCGTCGTCAGGTCGACAGAAGAACACATTGCCAGCTAACGCCATATGTCTCCGGGCCTGTCTCATCAACCAGTCGGTTGTTATATAACGATGACGGCACCGCCCCTCCCCTCAAGAGAAAGAAACAAATAAAACATTCAACAGTCCCCGGGGCATAACAACTGAAATGTTTGTGTATACAGGGGCGTGTCCGTAAAAGAAAGGGAACCAGCACAAAAACAGTAGAAAGAAAACCTTTTTTAATATATTAATGCGCGCAACAAACCCCGTCCAAGAACACTCCACCGCCGCTTTGATGGCATGTTGTACCTCCCCTCCAACAGCAGTCTCGACCGGCCATAAATGTGCATCACGTCAAAAATACTATTAACTATAGTTATAATAAATAACCCGTAAAATGTTTTTGATTATAAATCCTAACAAGTACCGCACCAAAAAAAGTTTTGGAAAAAATACAGCACCGAAAATAACTCTTTTTGAACGTCCGCGTAAACGTGTTCAATATGTAAATGATATTTATTATTTTCTGATTGGCTGTGGGAGTCTGTAGGAGTTTGAGGGACCAATCGCTATCGATGACCGGACAAAATATTGCCTTTTATAATATAGGATAATGCTATTTGTAGATTTTTGGTCAGCTAAAAATGAAAGGGAGGAACTCAAATATACGCCACACTGGCCAAGATAAATTGTGGGATATAGTGGGCCAGTGGTGGTCAGTACGTCCAACCGTTGAGTCAAATGTACGTCACACTGGCCAAGATTAATTGTGGGATATAGTGGGTCAGTGGTGGTCAGTACGACCAACCATTGAGTCAAATGTACGTCACACTGGCCAAGATTAATTGTGGGATATAGTGGGTCAGTGGTGGTCAGTACGTCCAACCGTTGAGAAATAAACACGTCTTTGTCCTCAGCCCCCTATCTCCCTCCCCCTACCCCAGTCTTTGTCTTCCACCCTCTCTCCTCCACTCCCCCTCCCCTTCTCTTCCCTAAAGTCTATTCTGCCTGATGTAACAACTCGGGAGGGTGTGAGTGGCTCTCGTCTGCCAGGTAGACCAGACCTGAGCTGCCAGGAAGGATGGATACAATTGTGTGCAGAATTTGATGGATTCGGGGGGGGGGGGGGNGGGGGTTAATGTGTGAGTGTGTAGGGGGAAATGCCTTGATGCCATTGTTATTTCATAGTTCCTGGGGGGGCAGGGGGTTAAAGTGTGTCAGCAGGTCATTCCGCCCATGATCCCCTATTCTCTTCCCCTCTAGAGCACACCTTGGTATAATTGTTGGAGGCGAGAGATTTCGAAGGCATAATGTACAACTGTGAGAAACGATTAGGTTTTCTCTGTTATCAATTTAAAAGAAACAACAACACTCTTTTATTCTTAAAGTCAGGGACAGGTTATTCATTTCATTTATTCGAAACTTCCAAAAAAAAAGAAAAACCAAACACACACATATTTTTTTTGAGATGCTTAAAAAATATTAATCATTATGATATTCTTATGACATCATTGTCGATTTAACGTCTTTCCCAGTAGTGACGTCACTGAATATCTGAGCCAGGGCGTGGTATTCTTTCTAAGATCATTTGAGTGACGTATCAGTGACGTAACAGTCAATAACCCGAACTCGTACAATATTCTGTCTCAAAACCATCCACTGCCATGTGTTGGTGCTAAGTTTTATCCAAGCCATCCACTGCCATGTGTTGGTGCTAAGTTGCATCCAAGCCATCCACTGCCATGTGTTGGTGCTAAGTTTTATCCAAGCCATCCACTGCCATGTGTTGGTGCTGAGTTTCATCCAAGCCATCCACTGCCATGTGTTGGTGCTAAGTTTTATCCAAGCCATCCACTGCCATGTATTGGTGCTGAGTTTCATCCAAGCCATCCACTGCCATGTGTTGGGTGGAGTTTTATCCAAGCCATCCACTGCCATGTGTTGGCACTGAATTTTATCCAAGCCATCCACTGCGATGTGTTGGCGTGGAATTTTATCCAAGCCATCCACTGCCATGTGTTGGCACAGAGTTTTATCCAAGCCATCCACTGCCATGTGTTGGCACAGAGTTTTATCCAAGCCATCCACTGCCATGTATTGGTGTTAAGTTTCATCCACGCCATCCACTGCCATGTGTTGGCACAGAGTTTTATCCAAGCCATCCACTGCCATGTGTTGGTGTTAAGTTTCATCCAAGCCATCCACTGCCATGTGTTGGCACAGAGTTTTATCCAAGCCATCCACTGCCATGTGTTGGCACAGAATTTTATCCAAGCCATCCACTGCCATGTGTTGGCACAGAGTTTTATCCAAGCCATCCACTGCCATGTGTTGGCACAGAGCTTTATCCAAGCCATCCACTGCCATGTGTTGGCACAGAGTTTTATCCAAGCCATCCACTGCCATGTATTGGTGTTAAGTTTCATCCAAGCCATCCACTGCCATGTGTTGGCACAGATTTTTATCCAAGCCATCCACTGCCATGTGTTGGCACAGAGTTTTATCCAAGCCATCCACTGCCATGTGTTGGCACAGAGTTTTATCCAAGCCATCCACTGCCATGTATTGGTGTTAAGTTTCATCCAAGCCATCAACTGCCATGTGTTGGCACAGAGTTTTATCCAAGCCATCCACTGCCATGTGTTGGCACAGAGTTTCATCCAAGCCATCCACTGCCATGTGTTGGCACAGAGTTTTATCCAAGCCATCCACTGCCATGTGTTGGCACAGAGTTTTATCCAAGCCTGGCGCCATCTGGCGAGCAGCGCCTCTAATAACATGACCGAATCGGTTGTACGGATGAACGGTTGGGGTATGTACCTGACCGTCCCCCGGCTGGTGTTTACCTGTGGGGTCCCAAAGGTAGGATCTGTCGTTGGCCCCCTCACCGATATCATTAAGCAAATATTGGGAGGCGGTGGTCGATATCCGCTGCACAGGTAACATTAGTCCCCGGGTCCACGTGTACACTAACGGTACAGGGGTGATTGTGTACATTTACAGTAAAGGGGTACATGTGTACATTTACAGTAAAGGGGTACATGAGTACATTCAAGGTAATAGGGTCCATGTGTACATTCATGGTACAGGGTCCATGTGTACATTCATGGTACAGGGGTCCATGTGTACATTCATGGTACAGGGGTCCATGTGTACATTCACAGTACAGGGGTCCATGTGTACATTCACGGTGCAGGGGTCTGTGTGTACATTCACGGTACAGGGGTCAATGTGTACATTCATGGTACAGGGGTCCATTTGTACATTCAGAGTATAGGGGTCCATGTGTACATTCATGGTACAGGGGTCCATGTGTACATTCATGGTACAGAGGTCCATGTGTACATTCATGGCACAGGGATCCATGTGTACAGTGAATACATGGGTCCATGTGTACATTCACGGCACAGTCTCCATGTGTACATTCACAGTTCAGGGGTCCATGTGTACATTCACAGTACAAGGGTCAATGTGTACATTCACAGTACAAGGGTCAATTAATGTGTAGTTTGTACATCAATAATTAAAGAGAATACATTATAACACGCCCACATTGTCGTCCTTGGATGGTGTGTGTCATAACTTATGAATGGCGGTCATTATTTTTGGACAGGCGCGTCCCCGACATTGTTTCCAAGAGAAACTATCGTATTTCGAAAAAACCGGATTCCGGTATTTAACGGATAATTAGATTAACACTTTTTTCCTGAGGTCATGACATTTGGACGCACCTGCTGTGGCGTTCATTGACGTTTAATGTCAGTTTTTATTGGTGCACACAAAAATGAACGTCTTTCCTGTGAGAGGTGCGAATAGTTAAGTGATAATTTCCTTGACGTTAAGGCATTGTAATATTTGCTTTATCTGTCGGTATAGAATGTTCGAGAATTTCATATGTCTACTGGAAATAGCCCTGCCTACACACACCTTACATGACGAGCTTCGTACACATAACACACAGTACACATAACATACAGTACACATAACACACCGTACACATAACATACAGTACACATAACACACATTACACATAACACACAGTACACATAACATACCGTACACATAACACACATTACACATAACATACCGTACACATAACATACCGTACACATAACACACATTACACATAACATACCGTACACATAACACACAGTACACATAACACACAGTACACATAACATACGGTACACATAACATACCGTACACATAACATACGGTACACATAACATACCGTACACATAACACACCGTACACATAACATACCGTACACATAACACACCGTACACATAACACACCGTACACATAACATACAGTACACATAACACACCGTACACATAACATAAAGTACACATAACACACCGTACACATAACATACAGTACACATAACACACAGTACACATAACACACAGCACACATTACACTAAACAGTATGTAGCACACGAATTACAGTGCACGTAGCTCAGTACACATAGTTTAATGCACATAGTTCAGAGCACATAGTTCAGTGCACATAATTCAATGCACATAGCTCAGTGCACATAGTTCAGTGCATAGATGGCTTAGTATTTTATACGAAGACAGAGAAGAAAGTGACGTCAGTGATTGTGACTAAATGAGCTTCATGAATTCTGACTCTAGCGAAGGAGAGTTCTTGGGGTTTTCAGAAGACTATAGAGTACTCTATATGTGTTAATGACAGTGATAACGGTTCTCAATGCCACTGTTGACTGCTGTTCAGTTTATATGGTTCAAATATTATTCTGTTATACTTCATTAAATATTTTATTACACTATTTGGTTCAGAATATTTTCACCATATTTTTCTCCTCTAAAAACAAGGTGCGTCTTATGGTGCGGTGCGTCTTATGGTGCGGTGCGTCTTATGGTGCGGTGCGTCTAATGGTGCGAAAAATACGGTAATCATTGCTAATACCTGTACTACAGTCGCACGCGGGTGATTTAAGGTTGAAGCGGTTTTTTTTTTTTTTTTTTTTTTTTTTTTTTGTTTTGTTTGTTTGTTTGTTTTTTAATGATTCAATAAAATATTGATTTTATTTGTTTCGCTACTTTAACATTGTAATTCTTGCTCTAATTCTGTCTGTCATTACCTTAAGCTGAGAAGTTATTGTTATATCTTTATTGTTGGCTGAAATATAAAATATTTTATATGTTATGTGTTATGAGCCCAAGTCTGAACTCAATAAAATAATTCTAGTTAAGAAAGATAACCGCGGAAGTTACAAAAATGTAACCTTAGGATGAGCCCAAGAAATTAGGTCGAAGCATATCAAATGTCAAGTTTCATCTTGGACACCCGCCTTCAGCCTGCTTCACGCCTGTAGTTTACTCGGTTCTCTACTCAGAGTCGTGCAATTTGTTCACCCGCAAAGTAAGAGGAGATAAATGCTACACCACTGGGCGGTAGCCACATACGGGAGTTGCTGCCACTTGCCGTGACCTAATTACCTGATAGTCTCGAGACGTCGATCGGGTTCCGTCGCACAAAGCACCTGGTCTCTGAGGTCTTCAAGTTGATCCGTGCATTAGTGTGTGTGTGAGGGGTGGGGTGGGGGGTGGCGAGGGGGCAGATGACACCCCTGCCTGGACTGTCATTGGGCAGCGTCCACCAACGTCAAGCCAGGGGCGTGTCGGTGTCCTTTTTGGGATGGGAGACTTGAGCAGTCACCAAGATTACAGTCTCACCAACATCACAGTCACCAACATTACAGTTTCACCAACATCATTGTCTCACCAACATCATTGTCTCACCAACATCATCGTCTCACCAACATTACAGTCTCACCTTCTAGGCAACATAATTCGTTTATTTCACTTCTTGGCACAATTCACCCAGATTGTTAAGGGAAGTAATCCAATCTTCTTATAGCGTTTGTTGTGTTATAATATATATATATAAACAAGGCGCCCCGTTAAGACAAGTGTGTTTTAGCCAAGAAGAATGGTAGCTACAATTGGGATTGTTTGATGAATTGCGTTTCTCTGTGAATAGTTTGACAAGTATATTTAGCACGTGTCAAGCTTCCGCTATTGGCATTGACTTATTTATAGCCACCCGTTGTTTGTTGAGTGAAATAACTCATGACATTTCGTACGAGCATTTGCCAGGTACATATACAGACATTACATAATCATCTCTATCACTAAGGGTCTTTGTGTGTTTGTGTGTGTTTATCCCTAGTATAACATTTTAAAGGATGTTATAAACAAATTAATAATATATGACACCTTTCTTTACAATGATACATAAATTGCTGACATACACATACAAGATTAAAGTGTCACAGAAATACACTGCTACCAATGTTCCCGCCCATGCTCCGTGTGTAAAGATGAACATTCATTTTTTGTGTTGTATTATAAAAAAATTACTCGGTCATAATTCTAACTTGCTGTGCGGTGTTGGTCAGAAATCTACGTAGCCGCGAAGCTTAAAGGGAAAATTTTCTGCAACATACAAAGAAATTACGTCATAACCTTAGTCAACCTATTGTCAGTTAACCTATTGTCAGTTAACCTATTGTCACTTAACCTATTGCCAGTTAACCTATTGCCATTTAACGTATGTTACAGGGTATGTTTCATAATATGTTACAGGAATAGGCTACATAATATATTACAGAGTATGTTACAGAATATGTTACAGAGTATGTTAAAGAGTATGTTACAGGAATAGGTTACAGAATATGTTACAGAATATGTTACAGAGTATGTTACATAATATCTTACAGGGTATGTTATAAAGTATGTTACAGAATATGTTACAGAGTATGTTACAGCGTATGTTACAGAATATGTTACAGAGTATGTTACTTAGCTTAACAGATACGGCGATACGGACACAGACTTACTGGGGAAGTGACGTCAATATAAAGTAGGTCGCTTGAAGAGCTCCGCCCCGGGACTATCGTAGGTAGCGGGTGAGTGCAGAGGTATTCACTCTTGTGCCCCCCCACCCTCCACCCACACCACTGTAGGTATCCACCCTGACATCAGCAGACGGCAGTGTGCCAGGAGATAGGTAATCTAATGGTGGCGTCTGGACTTGAGACTCGGTTTATGGGTCAGTGCGGCCGACCGAATTTGAGATTGTTGATTTTATCTTCTTCTGTCCGTTAATCCATTGTTAAAACAGTTTAATCCACAACTACATCCAAACCCAACAAATCATGTCTGAATATCTATATCTCATAACACTTCGTTCGGAATACCCCATACAAATTAACCTACCCCCCCCCCCATATTCAACATAACATGATATATTATCTCCTGCTATAACCTCATTTCTTTTCTGGTTTACAATTCGCGTTATTTTTACATAATTTTCTACCAAACTAGACATAACAAACTATCTATAGGGATATGACAGGGATCTTGGGATAGAATACAATTTTGGGATAGAATACAGATCGTGGGATAGAATACAATCTTGGGATAGAATACAGATCTTGGGATAGAATACAGATCTTGGGGTAAAATACAGATTTTGGGATAGAATACAGATCTTGGGATAGAATACATATCTTGGGATAGAATACAGATCTCAGGATAAAATACAGATTTTGGGATAGAATACATATCTTGGGATAGAATACAGATGTTGGGATAGAATATAGATCTTGATTTGGGATACATATCTTGGTGTGGCTGTCTGATCTTGAGGTGGATTATAGATCTTCAGTGGGACAGAGATCTTAAAATAGGATACAAATCTTGGGTCTAGGACAGATCTTTGAGAGAGAGATCTTTGGGTGGAGAGAGATCTTTGGGTGAGAGAGAGATCTTTGGGTGGAGAGTGATCTTTGGGTTGTAGAGAGATATTTGGGTGGGAGTTGGATCTTTGGGTGGGAGTGGGATCTTTGGGTGGGAGTGGGATCTTTGGGTGGGACAGGGATCTTTGAGCGGGGGTGGAAACATAAGCCGGATTCAGTTTCCCAGACATGTGTTAAAACACAACTAAACAAAGCTTGGACGAAATCCCCAACAGTGGCACGGGCGGCCCCCATTAGCCGGTCACATCCCAAAGCCAGGCGGCTGTTTATTTTTGTACCCCATAAATATTTATAAAAATCTATATATTCTACCATGTAAATATTTATAAAAATCTATATATTCTACCAAGTAAATATTTAAGGCCAGGCACGCCAAAATATTGTTGTGAACTAAAACCTGAACATTTTAACGTTGTTTAGTTTTGGTTTTTTTTTCCTCCTTTAGCTAAAATGTTTACATGTTTAACGTAATATCTCATGGATATAAAAAAATACACAGGAATTTGAAGTCCGAAATTCCCGTTTAAAAGATTTTAAAATAAGTTAGCGTTACAAAGATAACATTCCCATAAAATGATTCAACAACTTTCTGAAATTCTTAAATGCAAGAAGATATTTTTTGTTCCTGTTGACGCAATTATTGGATTTATTTTATTTTCAACTTTACATCTTTTAAATTAACTTGGTAGATTGCATTTTAATTTTCTAATTTTCTTAGCAGCCTTCAACAGAAGTTTGGATTATCCAACCATGGACTTAATCCAATATTCGTCCAGCCTCCTAATGAAGTAGCATATATATGCTACTTATTACCAGCGAACGTGCGGTCATCAATACCTACCCGTCACCCTAACCCGCCCCTCCTACTTTCTGTATCTTGCAATTAATCCGAAACTTGCAAGTGATCTCCCCTTTGACCTCTGACCCGTGAATCTTTTTTTTTAATCTCCCCTGTCAAAAGAGCTCAGTCAAAAGTTTTCCCCAAAGGGCGGGGAAACACATCAGTCTTTACGTCACACTTGATGTCGTCATGAACGCGTGACGTCAGGGCAGTGTACCACGTGGAATAACAGCCCTTTCCTGGGGTGGTCTGCAGTTAGTGATGATCTGGGTCAGGTCTTCACCTGTCCGAGAGGTCACCACAACATCAAATCTAGGTCACAATATCAAATCTAGGTCACAATATCAAATCTAGGTCACATCATCAAATCTAGGTCACAACATCAAATCTAGGTCACAGTATCAAATCTAGGTCACATCATCAAATCTAAGTCACAGAATATAATCTAGGTCACAACATCAAATCTAGGTCACAACATCTAAACTTAATTTGGAGCATTAAATCTTTGCCACTGCATCAAACCTAAGTCAAAGCATCAGATCTATATCACAGCATCAGATCTAAGTCACAGCATCAGATCTAAGTCACAGGATGAGATCTAAGACACAGCATCAGATCTAAGATACAGCATCAGATCTAAGATACAGGATGAGATCTAAGACACAGCATCAGATCTAAGATACAGCATCAGATCTAAGATACAGGATGAGATCTAAGTCACAGGATGAGATCTAAGACACAGCATCAGATCTAAGATACAGCATCAGATCTAAGATACAGGATGAGATCTAAGACACAGCATCAGATCTAAGTCACTGGATGAGATCTAAGACACAGCATCAGATCTAAGTCACTGGATGATATCTAAGACACAGCATCAGATCTAAGATACAGGATGAGATCTAAGACACAGCATCAGATCTAAGTCACTGGATGAGATCTAAGACACAGCATCAGATCTAAGATACAGCATCCGATCTAAGAGACCGCGTCAGATCTAAGAGACCGCATCAGATCTAAGAGACCGCATCAGATCTAAGTCTGTTCATGACAATAGCGTCGCTCAAATAACCTCAAATCAACTATCTACCTCCTGGATGCATCCATTCACCTATTGAGGTCAAAGTTCACACATCTTCTGAAGCCCCCTAAATTTCTCTAAACATCCACACTATCCGCCGATAGCTCGTGTATGAAATATTTAGGCTAACCAATTATTTAAAGATAGAAATGTATGTATATTTGTATCTTTATAAATATATATATATTCGTCTATTGAAAAGAAGGGGGAAAACTAACGAAAGGACCGGGGGGGGGGGGGGGGGAGTGGAGGGAAAGTTCTCATGTATTTTGCCGCCTCCCTACAGCAGACGTTGAACCTGTCGGCCATAAATTCTGCGCTGAGCAATTTCACACTTGAAATCTTCAAGCCAGTGGGTGGTTGCGAGAGAAAGCCACTTGTAGAACAATGTCATTTAACAGGCAGTGAGAAATCTGTTTGTTCGACTTGTTTGTCGGGGGGGGGGGGGCGTGTTTTGTTGTTTTTTCTGTCGTATGGCGAATTTTTGGATTAAAGTAATGTAAACCGCACTAAAATAACGCAGCCACTTTGAGATGGTTCGAGAAAGGTCTGGTCACCGGAGAGGTCGGAAGGCCAGGACATAAATAACGTCAAATAGGAGCAGTGTATGAACACAGGCGAGTGCTTCAAGTGTAAACACGAGCTTTAGAAGTTCAGTGAAATGTGCAGTACAAAGAAAGGGGGCAGTGGTGTCATAGGGGGGAAGTGGTGTCATAGGGGGG
>MUZC01000094.1:173181-191012 GCA_002072015.1 Radix auricularia | reverse complement strand
CTGACAGGCATTAACTCCCTTAACATCCCCAGGTTATCAATTTTGACTGATGCCATTCGAAGACTCCTCCTCCTCCGCCTTGAGAACCACTGTGATGGCCTAACATTTCTCCCTTTCTGAACTGAGGAAAAATTGTTGACATCGGAATTTTCAAACACATTGTTATGTCGAGACATTACGTTTATAGATTTCCCGTCCCACCGCCCACCCTTCCGTCCCATCCTTCCGTCCACCTTAAAAAAAACCCACCCCAACCCTGTACTGCCGGTCTTCAGAACCATTTAAGTTGAGGGGAGGGGTGGTATTATATTATTATTTTTTTAAAAATATATTATTACTTTTTGGTTTTTTTATTTTTATGTTCCAATTTTCTCTCTCCCCGCCTACCCCCCTCGCCGCGTCCTCGTGCTCTCTGAAGTAAATGTCATTATTGAGACTATGTCCCTCCGTTATGCCGGTGAAGATTGAAAATGTTGTCGTCCTGCTGTAATCTCCCCTGTTGACCTGTCGTTTCGCTCTCGCCGACTTGTCTTACATCCTGGTGGTTTTAATGTGTTTTTAGTGACTCCGGGCCCCTGGCCGGATTTCAAACCGTGTCACTGACTCCATCGTGCCCGGTGTCTTCTGCTGGGCCCGGGCTATTTATAGATTCACATCTCTCGGAACGTTAAGTAGCGAACATCATCAGGTCTGATCCTCGGCTTCAAATCTTTGAGTCTTGTCAGAACAACTCGTCTCGTTGTGGGTGTGTGAGGGGGGTAGGGGGTGCTAGAGAGTGTAGGAGGTACCAAGACCACGTGACTCATGTTTGGTTAGTATCTTGTCACATATAATTTCACAAATGCGTGTTTTAAGGTGTGTGTTAAGGTGTATGTTAAGGCGTGTGTTAAGGTGTGTGTTAAGGTGTGTGTTAAGGTTAGTGTTAAGGTGTGTGTTAAGGTCAATGAAAATTTGTCTTGTTTTCAAATATACTAAATTATTTTCAACGCGATGAATATTTTCGAAATGACACTAGACAGGTCAATAGAGTACATGACACTAGACAGGTCAATAGAGTACATGACACTAGACAGGTCAATAGAGTACATGACAATCAAAATCTGCTGCAGAAAAAAAAAAGCTGTGCCAGTTACAAATTTTCCGACTGTTCCACCGATATTCTGTTAGTGGGTTTTAGTACTAAATAGTACTGACATGAGCTTCAGCACTCTGTTGCTAATAGGCATTCTTTACTTTTCTGGATTGCACCGACTGCTTTGGTATAAAGTGCAAGAACATCCACATAAAACTTTTCAACAGTCGATGGATCATCTCCTTCTTGCAGTTGTAGTTTAGTTTGATAACCAATGAATAGTTTATCTCGTGATTTAAAGTTTGTACTTTCCTAGCTGTCCAGAAACCTCTTACAGTTTATTAATAGAGCGCGGGATGCCACTAAAACAATTTAAACGTTAAAATTCGAATCAAGAACATAGTTATCACAAACATGTTTTTTTTCTGATTTTTTAAACGTTGAGATTCCACGTTTTGTCTTTTTTTTTTTTACGGACGTCTTAATTTTTTTTACGGAATTTTATAAACAGGCAATTTTACAACAAATCTTTAAATTTGTCCGTGAATTTACGGACGGTTGGCAACCCCGAAATCACGTTCGAAATGAAAATGGGAAATGAACGGGCACAAAAAAACAAAAAAAAAATTTAATTAAAATAGTAATGTCTTAGCTGGGGCTTGAACCTACGACCTTCCGCGTGTTAGACAAATGAAATAACCACTACACTACGAAATACATATTATTTTGTTGTTTGAAAGAACACAGTAATTGACCTCAATTCAATGAATTGTTGGTCTCGATGACCCCCCCCCCACGCTGTGCACTAACTTTTCTTGCAATCTGATTGGTCGGTGGGGTCAGACAGCTTGCTACTTGCTTGGTGTCTGGCATGGTTGGACCATGATGAGAATTATATCTATAGATATAACGAAACATGTAACAATATAACGAACAATCAGAGACTGTATCTTCCTTCTGCTAAATGTCAGAATAATAAATATAAAACGTACACAGCCCAGAGCAGTGACGGCGAACCTATGACACGCGTGCCACAGACGGCACGCAGAGCCTCATCAGCCGGCACGCAACTAAAATATTATTGCCTTAATGAAACCACTTAGCTGGCACTTAGTGTTGGTATCTTTGTATATATAAGTAGGTTTCAATTGCATTTTGGGCACGCAGACCCAAAAAGGTTCACCATCACTGGCTTAGACTGTTCGTTTATCGTTTACTTACGGATTACGCTCTTGTTTTTTAAGTAAAGATAAATTTGAGTGGATCGCTGCCTGGCCACTTCACTATCATGTTTTCTTTTTTAAATGTTTCATCTTTTCCGTTTGTCGCAATGCTTGGTTCCTTCGTTGGTTGAGTTTGAGCTGGCTAACAGGCTAACTGGCTTTTCTGAAGTTCACTTGTTACATCCAAAACGCCTTGCATCTCAGTAATGGGCCGACTTGTTGCATTAGCCGACATGGGAAATTAATAAATCTAGGTTAATGAATAGCTGGGGCTTTCCTGAGACAGGGGCGTACCGCGCATCTTTGAAGGAGAGGTCGCACGGTATTCGAAACAACGTCTATTAGGCTCGGCACTTTTGTAGAAATATCAAAAGAGGGCGTAGCAAACTACAACAAAATTTCATATTCGCACCAGTTACAGTAAGAAGCTTTGTCGGCGTCTTGGGTAATATATATANTTTTTTTTTTTTTCAATTACGTCTATCCAAAATTATCAATAACTTCAGCCATTTTATAAACCATTTCTACTACTATAATGTGATCAGTTAATTTTTTTCTCTGTTGAGTTCCATGAATTGGAGAAAACTTTGAAGTGAGATTCATAAGTCAAGTGCCCAAGTGGAGATTTTTACCAATTAAAATAATCATAAATAAACTCATTTTCAGGGCATTGACAATCCACGGCCCTTATATCTTGAAACTAAAATAAAATAGTAGTGTACTTGAAAGTAAGCCGCAAGAAGCTGCCATCTTTTCATGGTAATTAGCTACCACCTCATCCCCATACCCCCGCCCCTTTCCCCACCACTTCCCATGTCATGATGTTGGCGGGAAACCGTCTCTTCCACGTGAATTAGCGGCCCAATATTGGCCCCTACACCCCATCAAAGGCGGCAAGGGTGGTACCATCTTTCATCTTCTCGCGGTCTGGCATGTCGTGTAAATTAAACCCTCGCTAGCCCTTCGGTTCATCAGAACACGAAGGTTTAGCTTTTCTTGTCATAATATTAGTGCCAGAAATTTCTACTGCGCTTGTCGGGTTAGGCCCAGGGCTGTGAGTCAGTCGGGCTGTGACCCGGTAGTCAGGTCGTCGGGTCATGGCCCGGTAGTCAGGTCGTCGGGCTGTGACCCGGTAGTCAGGTCATCGGTCTGTGACCCGGAAGTCAGGTCGTCGGGTCATGGCCCGGTAGTTAGGTCGTCGGGCTGTGACCCGGTAATCAGGTTGTCGGGTTATGGCCCGGTAGTTAGGTCGTCGGGCTGTGACCCGGTAGTCAGGTCATCGGTCTGTGACCCGGTAGTCAGGTCGTCGGGCTTTTTAACCGTCTTTAAACGCCTTCATCACACCTTTTAACCGTATTTAAACGCCTTCATCACACCATTTAACCGTCTTTAAACGCCTTCATCACACCATTTAACCGTCTTTAAACGCCTTCATCACACCATAACCGTCTTTAAACGCCTTCATCACACCATTTAACCGTCTTTAAACGCCTTCATCACACCATTTAGCCGTCTTTAAACCCCTTCATCGCACCTTTTAGCCGTCTTTAAACGCCTTCATCAAACCATTTAACTGTCTTTAAACGCCTTCATCACACCATTTAACCGTCTTTAAACGCCTTCATCACACCACTTAAACGTCTTTAAACGCCTTCATCACACCATTTAACCGTCTTTAAATACCTTCATCACACCTTTTAACCGTCTTTAAACGCCTTCATCACACCATTTAACCGTCTTTAAACACCTTCATCATACCATTTAACCGTCTTTAAACGCCTTCATCACACCTTTTAACCGTCTTTAAACGCCTTCATGACACCATTCAGGAGCGGCGTTTGGGGGTGGCAACACGGGCGACTGCCCCAGGCCCCGCGCTTAGGTAGGCCCCGCGTTTCGGTACTGAACATGTCTCGTCCTGGTTAATAGCCTATAAATGTAGAACCATAGAGTGGATGGTAGAACCAGTGGCGTCGCTAGGGGGGCCGGGGGGCGGGCCGCCCCGGATGACACCATTAGGGGGGGTGACACCAAAGCCTAAAATTTTACTGTTGATTTTATGTCAGAAAAAAAAAAGGAGACACATTTTCTTCATCTAGAAAGGAATACAATGAAATTACATTTAAATTGAAACATTTTTATTTTAAAAAATCAGTTAACTTGCAATAATAAAACAGTCCCCAAACACAAACTAAATAAAACAAATTATGGAAAAAAAGACACAGCCGCACCAGAGAGATCTTCAAAAATGCTGGCGGCGTTTTATGTTTTTAAAGATACCAAGCAAACTGAGCTTTGAAGTGTTGACAACGTGGACGAATCCCACCCCCTCTTCCCTCCACAAGAGAGGGGTGGTGGCGTAATACGATTTTTCTATTATTTTTTAAAAAGTGTTTTCTGTGTTGTTATTTTTAGAGGAAAAATATGAATTTAATGTCTTTGAGTCTTTGAGGGTAATATTTTTTTAAAAAAAAACAACAAATATTTGTTAAAGGCGTGCAAGCATAGATATCCATGTTTATATATAGGTAGTCTGGTTCGTAGGTCCCATCCCCATCATTGTACCTTTTACGTTTTGAGTTACCGCGCAGAAAATTTCAGTAGGTAAAAAATTAGAATTTCTGTGCCTTTGTCATGAAAGTTAGTAGCGACTTTATTTCTTATTCTACCCGGAACTCAGTCACATCCTTTGTTAAAATTCAATTAAGAAAACAAGTATAAATGTCCAGAATCTATCTTCCATCTCTCACACACTGCAAACAGACTTCAGAAACATCATTCAATTAAATCGTCTAACGATAATACAAGAAAAATATCAAACACTCCCTTTAAAATAATAAAAAATATTTGACATTGGTTACTAGCTTTGGAGCAGAACAAAGATTTTGATATCACTCGCCGCCGACAACTTACAAAAAAGACTTTGATGTCACGAACAAGTCGGTGTGATATTTTAATCAAAACAACGGGAGTGGTGTGNAAATAACAAATCAGTTTTTCCTGGACACCTAGAACTGATTTTATTTTAGATGACACTGAAAATCAGATGGCTTTCACGATACTTTGCTTCACAGGCATTGTAGAGAAATGACATACAAGCACTGACTGAATACTGTGAAGAGCAGGCACGTTTGTATTATGACCAAGTCAATAAACATAGTTTAAAGGATCTCAGAGACTGAGACCCACAGCTTCAGACTGTTCCTTAGTGTCATTCATGAAGTATTTGGAGAACTTGCCAAATTAAGCAAGCTGTTACAAACGAAAAATCTAATGACTAGGAAGGCACGCCAGTTTTTAAAAGGAATTATCAATAACCTAAGATGACATCCCCTTGGAGAAAATGTTCATTGGTCTGCAGAGGTTGATGTTGCTAAAATGTATTCAGGCTGAAAACACAAATACAGTTCTCAAATTTTTTGAATATCTGAGTTGGCAAGTGGACTCTCGATTTCTTGAAAGCGACTTGATACTTAAGTGAATATTTGAGTTGTAAGCGTTAGTCGACATGTCAAATTTTAATTTTGAACAAACATAACTGTGTGCCCTGTTTATAAATACAAAGTATTCTTTAAAGCTATGAAGACATTGTGGAGAAATTTATGGATCACTATCGTAATTTAAGATTAGTGCTCGAAGAAAAAAATACAATGTGGGTTGATTCAGACTTTCGACGAAGTGATTCAGTTTGTCATGACTGAAGAATAATTCAGCGACATTGCCAACCTGTTGGATACTTGTGCTGCATTTATTGCATCGAGCGCTCATTGCGAACGTGGATTTAGCCTCATGAATTCTAGAAAAGTATAATCCAGAAATATGTTGTAAGAGTTACATTTAGAGTTGCTTATGAGGATTAAATCTTGTCAGAACGATGGACATCAGATCAACCTTGACAAAGTCTATAAAATATGTATTTTGTTGACAGACACCAGTGTGTCCCAGAATAAATTAGCGGCATATGGGTATGTTGGCATTTGGTTACTTTATGAACATATAAATGTATATTTCTGTTCAGCGGAACAGAAGTATACATTTATAAGTCTTGTTTGTTTAATTATAATCTACTATATTATTTTGATTTAAACAATTTTTTTCTCATATAAAGTATATCGGAGAAATTGATGCATGTATTTTTGGGGAGATGCCAAAAATTTGCACACTGAAAATGGTAAACTGTTAAACGTTGCTGCTGCTCACAAGTTTTTTAAAATTATTATTTAGCACAACAACCGGCAAACATTAAAGAAAAAATTGATCCCCACTAAGCTGTTTAGTGCTTACAAACGCGGGTCCATATTATGAGTTATTCCGTAATTATTTTTTTTTAAAATGTTTTTATGGGGTAAGGAATTGTTTTCTATATTTCAAATACTTTATGTCCTCAACTGCTTTTATGTTTCGGGTGCTTGGCGGAAAAATACGGTTTGTTGTGTTGTAGGGCGAGGAAGATGCTTAGGAGTTAATATGGAATTTTACTCTATTTTGTTTATTTACATCTCTCTCTCTCTCTCTCTCTCTCTCTCTCTCTCTTTCTCTCTCTCTCTCTCTCTCTCTCTCTCTCTCTCTCTCTCTCTCTCTCTTTCTACTGTTTTATCTTTTTTTTAAAAACTTTTTTTTTCATGTGATAAGGGATAATTTTCTCTTTTAAACGTAATTCACTAGAGGGGAGCAAGAGGTGCTGACCTCACCGGTTGACAAAAAAAAAATAGTAAAATTATTTCTATTCCTTTTATTTGGCACTGGAAGACTGAGAGGAGTTCTATGGATTGGGAGCCACGCATAAATGACGTCACGTTCTTAAAAAGGGGGGGGGGGTGTCACGCATCTATGACGATGTGAGATGAGAGGAAGGGGTGTGTTTAAAAAATGTGAAATCACTTCAAAACGCGCAACTATAAGTAAAAGTTCCATTGAAATATTTGATTATTTACAACTAGATTGTGCCGGGGCACCGTGGCGCCTGCGGCGCCCACTTTTTTTAGGGCGCCTACTAACTAACTTATCCTTTTTTGATAAATACGAAATATTAAACTTTCTGAAATGTACGCAAAGTATTTAATAATAATAGGGGTTGTATTTTGCGCACCGATGCACACCAAACAATGACGTCATCATATTAAATATTTTTACAGCGCTCATCAACACACGATTTTTCAACTAAACTAACTGCTGTAGACTGTCGTACATCGCTCCTCAGCGTTACAGATCCAGTGAGGGACTTGGACTATTATATTAGGTAGTGAGTATAGCCTCGTCAGGACGACCCAATATTAGGCTGCATACGCGCTCGTTCACTTCCGGTTATTGCTATTCTTGGTAACATTTTTTTTATAAAGTTAAAAATTGCATCGGAGAATGTGTGGTTGTGTGGTCATATTGATAGTAAGATAGTACGATACATCGCAGGTCCGGGGTTCGATTTCATATTGATGCCAATTTTTTTTGTTTGTTTTTTTTTTCAAACAATACTACATGAATCGATAATGAATAAGATTTTTTTTAATGGTTTGTTTTGATGTTAGGTTTAGGGATAGACTTTAAGGTTACATTAAGTGGTAGTTATTAGGGTTTGGGTTAGGTTTAGTGTTAGTTTTTAGGGTGGGTTAGGTTTAGTGATAGTTTTTAGGGTTTTGGGTTAGGTTTAGTGATAGATTTTAGAGATTGTTTGAATGCAATATCGGAGGTTCAATGAAAGGCGCAGTGAATACTTGTAACTCTTCAATTTTATAAACATCATTTTATAAACAATGTTACTAAGAATAGCAATAACCGGAAGTGGACGAGCGCGTATGCAGCCGCAAATTGGGTCGTCTTGACGAGGCGATACTCACTACCATTATATTATTTATAGGGGTTGTATTTTGCGCACCGATGCACACCAAACAATGACGTCATCATATTAAATATTTTTACAGCGCTAATCACCACACGATTTTTCAACTAACTGCTGTAGACTGTCGTACATCGTTCCTCAGCGTTCCACATACAGTGAGTGAGTGAGTGAGTGACCTGGGCTTTTATATTATTTATTTATTAAATGACGTTTTGTATGACTTCAGGCATGTTATTTACGATATTAGAGTGTAGACTTGCACTAAATCCGAATTTATTTGACAAAAATTAATTGCCACATGAAAAATTCTCATTTAGAAGATACGGAGTATTTTATTTTATTTTATTATTTGTGTGTGTGTGGGGGGGTCCCTCAAAGCTTTGTGACGTCATGTCGGAAAAAAGGGGTGGGGTCTAAGTTTTTATGACAAATTATTACGCGGGGGGGGGGGGGTAAATCGGCAACGTCGCGTGACGTCATTTATGGACGCCCCCTGAAGGGGTGACACCATGAGCTACCGCCCCGGGTGACACCAACCCTAGCGACGCCCCTGGGTAGAACGTATGCTGGAAAAGATTGTAAAGAAACGAAAGAGGCACTCTTGTAATCCTTTTTGAAGGTCAAATTCCGTAGCGTAGCTCTAGACGTCTTTGAAAGCACTACACCGTTACAACTTTTAATAAAAAGGTGACACGCGGTATTAAAATTACACAATAATCAAGATATTTCATATTTTTAAATACCATAGCATACTGGTGCTTAGCGATCTTTACTAGTACTCTGGCCCCGTGGGGTCATTGCTGGCACTAGGCCCCGCGCTTACCTAACGCCGCCACTGGCACCATTTAACCGTCTTTAAACGCCTTCATCGCTTCCACCTATCACAATGGCATCAGTCTGGTAAAAGGCAGTTGGTGGGATTGGAAACAAAGATATGTCCGTCCATCTGTATGCTCGCTGATAATCTCACGCTTAACTTAATCACGTGATTACCTGGAGTTTTGGGAGTCGGGGAATTTTCTAAAATGGGAAATCCCAATTCTTATAATTTCTCCCCATCTTCCTAATTTTAAACTTCCTCGCGGGCGATCTGCATTTTTTTTATATAACAGTGAACATCACTTGTTGAGGCAGGGAGATCCACCGAGGGCGAGATATGAGAGTGATCTCCTTTTGATTTCCCGTGTTTACTTTCCACATTTATCGGTTTCGAGGCTTCTTTCGAATGTTTTATCTCCCCCTTTTTTATGCGGTGCTCACTTCCGGTTCTAAATCGGAACAATCGACTCGGGGCGTGGTGTTGACCTGACCTCATGACAGATTACCGCCCTTTAATTTGGAAGACATCAAATTCCTCCCAGTGACAACGGAAGCCAAGAATCAAGCAAAAGACNAAGCACCCCCCCCCCCAACCCCACCCCAATTTAAAAAAATCCAAATTTAACAAACTTTTTTTCTTCTCACAATGTTTCTAAGTTGTTAGTTACATCTAAGAATGTTTGTAACACCTAAATATCCATGAAGTTTCGACTGTCAAATAACTGACAATTACATAGACGAAATGCCTTCGTTTACTCTACGCCCTAATTAAAACTTCTTGCAACGTGTATGTAAATAGTTTAATGTGACGACTGTATGTCGCCACTTGTATGCGACTCAATGTGATACCAACATGTTATAACTTTTCTTGCCGTGCAGTCGTGGGGAATAAGAGTAAAATGTTTTACACTCAATCTCTTTCAGATGAGGTTATTGGTTATATGCCTCTTAAACTCTCTGTTGAGGGCAGCCCTTGGAGCTAGTTTTAAGCTCTCTGATGGGGCCAGCCCTTGGAGCTAGTTTTAAACTCTCTGTTGGTGGCAGCCCTTGGAGCTAGTTTTAAACGCTCTGCTGTGGGCAGGCCTTGGAGCTAGTTTTAAGCTCTCTGCTGGTGGCAGCCTTTGGAGCTAGTTTTAAGCTCTCTGTTGAGGGCAGCCATTAGAGCTAGTTTTAAGCTCTCTGTTGAGGGCAGCCTTTGGAGGAGCTAGTTTTAAGCTCTCTGTTGAGGGCAGCCATTAGAGCTAGTTTTAAGCTCTCTGTTGAGGGCAGCCTTTGGAGCTAATTTTAAGCTCTCTGTTGAGGGCAGCCATTAGAGCTAGTTTTAAGCTATCTGTTGAGGGCAGATCTTGGAGCTAGTTTTAAACGCTCTCCTGGGGCCAGCTCTTGGAGCTAGTTTTAAACTCTCTCCTGGGGCCAGCTCTTGGAGCTAGTTTTAAGCTCTCTGGAGCTAGTTTTAAACTCTCTGCTGGGGGAGACTTTGGAGCTAGTTTTGAGAACTATTGAAAATAAAGTAATTTTAAACAATTTCCGACAAGAGGAAATACGGTAAAGGCATGAACAGATGGCAACAATAAACCTGGCGTTTCACTTGTTTTACTTGATTCCTGTGACAGTAATGGAAGACAATAACTTAGAGATGAGTTCTTGATGACGTCATTTCGTGGGATATCTGGTTGTTGATTTAGTGGGAGGGGGAGGTTGGCGGGGGACGCAGCACTTCAGTTCTAAGCACCGTTAGTGGAGTGGGGGGGGGGGAGCACACAAACACACAAACGTCAGAGTTTTATTACTGCGCTTGCCAACTAGCGATTTTTCAAATTAATTAGTGCTGTTAGTTGCAAGTATTAGGGAATCCACTTTACCGTGCAGTGATCGATGTAAAAGCTGTTACAGAATAATTGCAGGTTCATTTATGCGTTTCCTGTGTGGCCGAGTGGTCACTGTGTGGCCAAGTGGTCGCTGTGTGGCCAAGTGGTCACTGTGTGGTCAAGTGGTCGCTGTGTGGCCGAGTGGACACTGTGTGGCCGAGTGGTCACTGTGTGGCCGAGTGGTCACTGGTTGCCCGAGTGGTCACTGTGTGGCCGAGTGGTCACTGTGTGGCCGAGTGGTCACTGTGTGGCCGAGTGGTCACTGTGTGGCCGAGTGGTCACTGTGTGGCCGAGGTGTCGTAGCAAGGTATTGTGGATACGTCAGTGGATATATTCCTGCGCCAACTTCATCTCAGAGAAGGAAACCTAAATTCAAACACAGAGATAGAGTCCTCTAAGCTTTTGTTCCACTACTACGCGATTCTCAGAATTAGATTTATACACATTTGTAGACCCATCATACGGCTAACGTGCTCAGACACCTATACCATCCCAACATCTGTAGGCCCATCATACGACTAAGGTGTTCAGACACCTATACCATCCTACATTTGTAGGCCCATCATACGACTAAGGTGTTCAGACACCTATACCTACCTTACATTTGTAGGCCCATCATACGACTAAGGTGTTCGACACCTCCACCATCCCTACATTTGTAGGCCCATCATACGACTAAGGTGTTCAGACACCTCTACCATCCCTACATTTTTAGACCCATCATACGACTAAGGTGTTCAGACACCTATACCTACCTTACATTTGTAGCCCATCATACGACTAAGGTGTTCAGACACCTATACCATCCTACATTTGTAGGCCCATCATACGACTAAAGTGTTCAGACATCTGCCCATCCCTACATTTGTAGACCCATCATACTCACCCCATACACGCCCACGCCCAGACACTCAGGGCACACACGGCCATCCATCGGCTTGGATAGAACAGAAACTCGTGCACAAGGAAACATTTCCTGTGATACTCTCCAGACCAAAATGGCAAAGTGAAGAGCTCCATCAAGATGTTTTACCCCGTGTCTCCGCCCCTGTGCACTCATTTCCTTTTCTTGTGTAACTTATTCCTTGGTGCGGGCGTGGTCGCCTAGTGTTGTGGTAATTCACTAAAAGCAAAACACTTGATATGCACCCCTCCTTTGCACACGCATTTTTTCTACACACACACACACACACGCAAAGCATTTCCCATTCTTTGTTCAACAAAAGATTTCTTCACCCAAATACTTGATTTTGCCGTGAAAGTTCTGTGCGTGTGTTTTACTTTCTGTTCTTGGGGAAAGTAAACAAAGAGAAGTCTCTCCCTTTCTCGTCGAGACCACACGCTAGACGAGATTTGAAGTATGCACAGGTAGAAACTCTTCAAAGGACATACCTTTTATCTTTTATGAACAGAAATTAACCGAAAAAATGTCATATTTTCGAGGTTTTACTGTAAATCCAGGTTGGTACAAACATGGAACCCATCAAATCATGTCGTGAAATTATTCAAGGACAAATCTTGTCTTATACATTACAGATTCTTCTTTTGTACAGAACATTACAGCGTCTTACGCATAGCCATGCTTTATGTCTAATCCTGCATCCTTGTGTTATATCTTTCTTGAGAGCAGATTCGAACTGTGTATAAACTTGTTACAAAGACGTGCAGTATTCTCCTAACATCACATATTGTTATTGGTGGAGTCGTCACACCTTGGCGCGACTATCTGCCACCACATCCTCCACCGTGGGGCGACTATCTGCAACCACATCCTCCACCGTGGTGAGACTAACTTCCACCACATCCTCCACCTTGGTGAGACTATCTTCCACCACATTGTCCACCGTGGTGAGACTAACTTCCACCACATCCTCCACCTTAGAGCGACTATCTTCCACCACATCCTCCACCTTGTTCACAACATGTTCACTTTGTGAATAGATTTTAAACATAACTTTGTGCAAATATTTCAGTACCTCTTTCAATCTCTGAGATAGTTTTTTTTTTAAATGTTTGCCTTCGGGTCGTTTGTACTTGCTGATTGGTTCTCATAACTGAGCTGGTTTCAATTGGTTTCAATTTTCTTTATGGCTCAATGAAACAGGTCCCGATGGTCACATGTCCAAATGGTCACATGCCACAATGGACATTTGTCCCAATGGCCGCATGCCTTAATGGCCACATGTCACAATGGACATTATCCCCTTGCCCATTTGCCCCAATAGCCACATGCCCCAATGGGCATTTGCCCCAATAGCCACATGCCACAATGGACATTACCCCTTGCCCATATGCCCGAAAGGTCACATGCCTCAATGGACATTACCCCTTGCCCATATGCCCCAAAGGTCACATGTCCCAATAACCACATGTAACAATGGCCACATGCCCCCAACGGACACATTGACAACAATAGCCAAATGCCCAGATGGACATATGCCCCAATGGATATTTGCCCCAATGGCCACATGCCTTAATGGCCACATGCCCCAATGGCCACATGCCCCAATGGCCACATGTCACAATGGCCACATGCCTTAATGGCCACATGCCACAATGTCTATAAAGAATCCGATTCTTATCCCACAGCTTACCATTGTTTATTCAAAGTTCAGATGTCCTTAACCGGACCTGCATGCCAGATGCCAACTAGCAAACTCTGACGTCATCATCTGAGTTTCCCCACAGACATCGGTTTCTGTATCCACTTCATTTCATGTTTTAAATGTATCCTCAGAGTGAAATCGGCACATCTCTCCTTATATTTACACATAAATTATATCTCTTTACCTCTCGTGTCACGCTCGGTGTGTGTGTGTGGGGGGGGGGGGGAACTGGTGTCCCCACTTTCAACTTCATTTTTTCGGGGGCTGTTGTTTTGTTCCAGAGTGGTTTCACCTGGCCCACGCCACGCTGCCTTCAATTTGTTTGTGGGGGATTTTCTTGATTTCTCTGTTTGTTTGTTTGGTTGCATTTTACCTGGCGGGGGAATGGGGAATAATTGCCGACAGTCGTTCGTCACGTCACTCGAAGCGAAAGGTCATCGAGTGGAAGAGTTGAGTCTGCCTCCCTTACTCCCCAGACCCACCTAGAACCCCCCCCCCCGCTAGACCCCCAGTCCCCATCACCTCACAGCACTCGCTCCCTAACCCTCGGGGTTAAGTTAACACACGTGCGCACTTTGAACCCGAGCTCTAGATGGATACAATGTTGGGAATACTCGCTATACACAAATATGAGCTCGCGCTACAGTGTGTGGAACATAGCACTAAAGTCTGGTGACTTAACTGGCATGGCATTAGTTTTGGAGATATAAGTCATTGTGTCTGTGTACAAGACATTAGTGACGGGGATATTTCGGGCTGCGGAAATTAACGATTAATTTTTCGATTAATTGTAAAAAAAATGATTGATTAAAATTAATTTAATAGATAAAATAACGATTACATTAAAGAAAATCTTTGTTTAAAAAAATCCTTTTATTAACAAATAATTGATTATTAATAATTAATAATAGTTTGGTTTTTTTTTCGTTCAAACTTCTCCACTTGAAAAAAATATTTTTAAAGTGTTAACTTTAAAATCAGCTGTTTTATAGTAGAAAATAATACTTTAAAATTGAACTTTGTTTTTATTAAATTAAAAATGTCAAAATTTAAATTCATTGACATGATATTGAACTACTTATATTTAAACATACCTCATAACGACATTATATTTTTTAATTAAATAATTAAGTTATGGCCTAAATGCCCCAAAAAGGCACAAAAATGTGGAGGAAAACAAACAATAAAAAAATGTGATTATGAGGTCTTAGAAAAAAAAATCATAACTTTTGAGCCACTTGGGATAAAAAGATTATCTTTATGTTTTTTGTTAATCCTCAAATAATTTAAATACAGCTGTAATGCTTTTATAATTTTAAAATTAATTCGATATTTTCATCAAGTGCCTAAATTTTAATGCGTTATTTAACTTATTTTTATTGCTAACTATGTTTTAAAATTTATACAGAATTTTTTTATAGTTAAATATTAAGTTAAACTGAAACTTGTAATATGTTAATTACAAATCTTGATTCTTTTTTAAAAAAATATTTTAAAAAATAATAATTGTAATTGTAATAAGTTTTCAAATATAATTTTTTACAACTCATTAGACTTTTATGTAACATGGCTTGAAATAACACTCGAGAAATAAGACTAAGAAATATTTTATATTGTTAGTATAAGTTTTTTTTCCATCGTAAGCATAACTTTGATTTCATTTTTCGTGTTGCTTCTAAAAAAAAAAAAAATTTATTTCAAAATATTGTTATTTTTATGTCTTTAAGACAGGGGAAATAACTCAATAAAACAAGAAATGTCATTTGCCTGTTTTTTGTTACTTCCCTTGAATTTTTTTTGGTTTAATGATGTCACACATCTTCAATTTTAGCTTTAATCAAAATTATCGATTGATTAATCGTTAAGTTTTCAAAAGTTAACGACTAAATTTAAATGTATCGATAACAGCTCTAGTATAAGTCATTGCGTCTGTGTACAAGGTTGTGTTTCTATCTTCCGTTATTTGTTTCACACACAGAGGAAATCCCATTTGTAATTGTTTAGATATAGAATATGTTTATTTGTGTTTGTGTATGTTTATAAACAGGAAGCATAATTCAAAGGCGTGTTCAAAGGTTGGACAGTGATTGTAAAGCCTGGACATAGGCGGAGGTAAAGCGCTTTATAAGTATACAAAATAAATAAATAAATACTTGAGATCCTGTGAGCCGTTGGTTGGGGTAAACACGAAGTTGTTTTAGTTGGTCTAAGAAATCTGGTCAGTATTTGAATGTCAGAGAGAGAGAAGACGGGAAACAATACAGAGAAATAGAGAGTTAGTGAGGTAGAGAGGTACAGATGCAGAGAGGTTCAGAAGTAGAGAGGTAGAAAACTTACCCTTCACTCCCTGTGATCTCACTCTTTGTGTTCTGATGACAGTGAAGGTGTTATCTTAGTGCCGGTAAGTTAATTGTTCTAATTTTAAGAAGTATGTCAAGCACAAGCTAAAATAACAACACATCATCTCTATGTTCGTGTGCCACCTCAAGCACAAGCTAAAATAACAACACATCATCTCTATGTTCGTGTGCCACCTCGTACCAATAAACTTCTTTTAACTCCACATCAAGATTGGGTGGTACGGAGTCAGTAATAGAAAATTTATTTCTGGAGTCACTATAAAACATAACGATCTACTATGTTTATGACACTTTGTTTAAAGGTGGTTCTAGGGTAACTAAAACATAACCATCTACTAAGTCTATGACACTTTGTTTATAGGTGTTTTAGGGTAACTAAAACATGGATCTACTCTGCTTCTGACACTTGTTTAAATGTGGTTCTAGGGTAACTAAAACATATGGATCTACTATGTTTATGACACTTTGTTTAAATGTGGTTTTAGGGTAACTAAAACTTAACCATCTACTGAGTCTATAGTACATTGTGTCTAGGTTCTAGTGATCCATGATGTAACATCAAGTCATAAGTCTAGATAAACCGGTAGACACTAGATATGGGGGGAAGGGGGGTCAGAACTCCCAGGTACTGGTAACAGTGACCTGTTCCTGTGGACAAGCGATGACATTCCCCTGATCTCGTCCATCTATAAATCTATGGCGTATATTTGTCCACGTCTGGATATTAAATAAGTCAGGTGCGACCAGGCCCGTGGTAACAAGGAGCCGTTTTAACCATTTTAATAAATTTATAAGAGCCGCATTAAAGCACTACATATATAATAGATTCTATAGACTATTGGTTACGACACCATTTGCAATGAAAAAATTCCTACTCTAACAAAATGAGCCTGTCTCCAAATTTTGATCTCAGCTAATAACGGAGATATATTGAGTGTAACATCGTAGGGTGGGGTGTGGTGGGGCTGAGTGGAATGGGTTGGGGTANGGCAGGGTGGGGCAGGGCAGGTTGGGGCACGGTAGGGTGGGGTGGGGGATGGATACAATTTTCATCATTAAGGTCTTAAAGACGTATCTCTATTTTCCCTGGCATGACGGGATTTGTTGTTGTTTTGTTGTTTTTGTTTTGTGAGATTTGGCATCGAGATTGAGACAATGTTTTGGCATTTCAGAATGAGTACCAGGTGGTAACATTCATATTATCTTTCAGTTGATATCTTGGCAGCAAAGAAAAAAACAACAACAAAAACAGAAGAAATAGAAAGTCAATGAATGTTGCGTTTAGTTGGGTACCAAATGAAGAAATGTGTCTTTGGGTCAGGGCGCCGCTTTCTATAACCGTACGGATGGGGCGCTGTGCGGTGTACGGCCTTGATTTAGCAGTCTGCTGTAAAGCTCCCCAGCGCCCTGTTGAGGCGGGGGGGGGCGGCTAGTCTAGAACTGTCTCCGCCAGGTAAACCCACCAGGTAAGGGGACATGATATTTGTTACAAGAACTAAATGTAAATTAGTCATTAACCCGCTCTCTGGAAGGACTCGACCCCATTACGGTGGGGGGAGGGGGGGTGGAGAGTAGTGGGAAGTGCATGGGTAACAAAACAAGAAGCTGAACGTGCTCCCTGCGGTTTAAAAGTCTAATATTCGAATAGACGAATGTGTTCTTTGAATATGTTGATATAGTTTTTTGTTTGGTTTTTAACGTTTTGGCCGTTAGATAAAAACGAAGTAAATATCTCCTCTCAGACTGTAAAAGGCGCGGGTTCGAGTGCCGCGTCGCGTTAATGGCGGGGATCATGTCAGATCTAAGGCACATAACTCGTTTGTTTTAATTTCTATGGAATTCCCGAATAAAACCGCAGCCGGGAAATGGCCAGGGGCAGGCAGCAATCCGTTGGCGAAGGTTGTGTAGAATGGTCAGAGGCGGATGGGTATAAGTTGGTATGTCGGCTGTCCCAAATTGGGTCGTAAGCTATTTTTTTTAAAATAAGGAGGCGAAGCAAGGCGTATACCAGTTCAGATTGCATGTGTGTGTGCGGGGGGGGGGGGGG
>MUZC01000094.1:156647-172065 GCA_002072015.1 Radix auricularia | reverse complement strand
CGTAGGTCATAGATCGCCTGTAGCTGGTGTGATGTCCCGTAGGTCATAGATCGCCTGTAGCTGGTGTTATGTCCCGTAGGTCATAGATCTCCTGTAGCTGGCGTGATGTCCCGTAGGTCATAAATCGCCTGTAGCTGGTGTGATGTCCCGTAGGTCATAGATCTCCTGTAGCTGGTGTGATGTCCCGTAGGTCATAGATCGCTTGTAGGTGAAATGCCTAGACTAATCCATCCTGTATGTTAATGTCACGTGACTCCGGTCTGAATGCCTACTAATTGGGCATCTTTCATCAGTGCGCCGTGTTCATGTTGACACTCTCCTGATTTCTCCGCCCCTGATCCAAATAAAAAAAAAAAGAAATGCTGGAGGAGTACGAAGTTCGCTGGTGATGCACTTAACAAAACCTTTATTCTGAGTCGGTCGTTAGGGGCCGTTAGTCAAGGGGCCGTTAGTCAAGGGGCCGTTAGTCAAGGGGCCGTTAGACATGGGGCCGTTAGACAAGGGGCCGTTAGACATGGGGCCGTTAGACAAGGGGCCGTTAGACATGGGGCCGTTAGACAAGGGGCCGTTAGACAAGGGGCCGTTAGACTAGGGCCCGTTAGACAAGGGTCCGTTAGACAAGGGGCCTTCAGACATGGGGCCGTTAGACAAGGGGCCGTTAGACAAGGGGCCGTTAGACAAGGGGCCGTTGACAAGGGGCCGTTAGACAAGGGGCCGTTAGACAAGGTACCCTTAGACAAGGGTCGTTAGAAAAAGGGCCGTTACACAAGGGGCGTGTAGGTATTGGTAATTATATGGACTAAATGGACAAATGCTTGATCGGCTGTTGTTGGACAGTGAGAGAGAGTTTCTGTCTGATGGAGAGAGCGGGAGGGTAAGATTGGGAGAAATAAATGAAGTGGAGAGACAAGTGATACAGAGGGTAGATAAAAAAATTACAGAGCTTAGTGATAGAGTGAGGAAGGAGCGAGAAAGGAGATACAAGAGAAAGAGGGAAGCAGAAAGAAGATAGATGATAAGTGGTTGAGATTGACTGAATGAGAAAATCCACGAGACGAGGTGAGAACGAGGGCGCAGAGTTAAGGAATGAGAGAGATGGGCGAGAGAGAACAAAAAAAATATTTAAAAAATTTGAGGAGTGGAGGGTAAAATCTTTTCCCCTTAACCCACCCCCGACGCTGCCGCTGACAAGTTGCAGAGATCATCCCAGCATGAGACACCCGCTTAGATTAGCAGACGTCATGTTCCATGTAACGCCTCCCAGGCTTTATTTAAAGCCAAGCGTCGGTGCAGGCGTACATCACGCGCGTGTTGCACCCAGCCGGTGTCGTGAGAGAATTTAGCCATCAGCTTTGAATTTCACGGCGTGCTGCCTGCCAAGTAGTACCTCAGACCCTCGCTCGACGTTCGGCTTCTGGGAAATCTTGAGTGCCGGCTCACCTCTCGTGCCTGTAGGTGACATGCATGGCAAAAATTCTTCTTCTTTTTTTTTACTCTACTTTTTTTTATACTGATTATAGCTGGAAGTATGGTGGTAGTGCTAGATAAATCAATATAGATGTTCTCGACAATTTTTGTTGTTGTTGTTGATGCTTTTTGAGTCGGAAACCTCATGAGTGTAATATTGACTGTATGTATGTGTGTCTGTGTGCTTACATGAACATGACGTCTTCTATACTACTTCGCGGCGTCGTTAAGATGCCCTCGCGCCAGCGCAGCTTAAGGGAAACATTGCTCCCACCCCAACGTACCCCACCCACAACCCACACGGCGTGAATCTGCCTAGGTACAGTTTTCTAGATGCCAGTTGTCACTATTTTGCTCGCTTGCAGTTGCTGCGGATTCATCTCAATTTTCATGTCATGGTAAAGTCATTACGTCACTGTGAAACCCATCCAGGTAACGCGAACACCTAGGGTCGCCGGGGATCAGAAGGGACGGGGTACACACAGGTGTGGCGGTGTGAGAACCGGAGGGTAGCCTTAGTTTATCGGAAAGGTCCACCATCGATATATGCGGTAGGTGGACCGGTTCGATTATTGGGATATTTCTGAAAAACTAAGATGGCGTCTGGGAAATAAAAGAATGAACGAACATACCGGCTCATATTAGCAGAGAACGATTGGGGGCGGGGGGGGGGGGGCAAAGGTACATATGTCCCCGGGCGCCATGGTAATGGGGCGCTAACATGAGACTTTAAACGTCACAAATTAATGCGTTCACAAAGATACGGGGGTGGGGCGTAAAATGTATAGTTTATACCCGGCGTTAGTATACTAAGTATACTAGGTATCCTTTAGCATTTGAAGTACACATTAACTCGTAAAAATGTACCTTCAGTTACACCACCTATTAAGCTTTACATTGTTAAACCTTCTTAAACCTTACAATATTAATCCTCACCTGGTTAAACTTAAGCTGGTTGATACCTTGTAATTCTTTACTTTGTTTTTCTTATAAAACAGATTGTGATCCCCCCCCACCCCCACACACACTTATTGCGCAAGTACAACAGACATAATCCCATAACTTCCACCCGGTTGCTTGAAACCATAAAACCTAACCGGTATCTAAGTCTGAATGGACCACAGATGTTTAACGTGTTATAGATGGCGCAGATCTCGGGCGATGACAAGCGCGAGTCTTCCTGTCGACAGACATCAATTGTCTGTCTGAAGCGCTTCAGCTAGCTGAGCAGACTTGAGGCGAGACCGTCTTGTCGTCTGCTGGTTATTACTACTGGAGTGTTTCAAACGGCGCTATGATGGATAGGCTTACTTCCCTTTCCTACGCCGGGGTCCCCACGGAACATCAGGTGCGGCCTCGCTCTCTCTGGCCAAAGTTGTTCCCCTTAGTCACTATGGAATATATCTCTACAACCTGACATTATATCACTGTGGAATATATCTCTACAACCGGACATTATACCACTGTGGAATATATCTCTACAACCGGACATTATACCACTGTGGAATATATCTCTACAACCGGACATTTAGTGACTGGCTTCCATCCAATAAAATTACCTTTATGTTCGTGTATCACATTTATATTTCCATTCATACCATACATATATCCACTTATACCATGCATATATCCACTTATATCATACACATATTCACGTCTTCCAATAACTGACTTCCATCCATATATATATATATATANTATATATCTACCTATGCCACTCATATATCCAAAGAAATAAGTGATTAGACAATACAAATATTCGGTTTCCTTCAACATGTGTGGTTTTAAATAGAAGGTCAAGGACACTAGACCAAAACGACTCACTTACATCCAAAAAGTCCAAAGCCATTCTTTGAGTCGGGATTGTGTAAGTCAAACTTAAAAACATCCGCCGTTTGACGGTTTAGGGTGAGCGGGAATGTTTGAACTTTAGAACTTTATTTCGTATAAGGTGTATATAAAAATTCGTTGCAGCAATGGTGTGAAAAGTGCTAAAGTCTAAATAATAACCCCTTTAAGACTATGACGGCCTATGTGGCAAGTAAAGTAGCGTTCGCTAGTTTCATTCAGCCACCACTAACCAATTGGCTAGCATAATTGCCAAGGGGCCTTAAAGTCCAAATAATGTTCCAGATACTGACGTCACAAAAGTATTATTGTCTTTTCAACGTCACACTCTTATCTCTACGTGTCTTAGGTGTATTCCAGAAACTTGAGTATCTACTAGTGTACCTAACAGCGATCTGGTTATGTGACCTAAAACCTTCTACCATAAATGTCTGGTGATTCAGAACTTGAAACTCTGGAGCTCTTTACGGCCTGCGGTCTGCAGAAATTCCCCCCCCCCCCGAACATGAAGACCCCAGAGCAATACGATCCCTTACACCCACAGTGCTGACTTAATTCAACGCTCCGCTCTGAGATATAATTGGGGTTTTCCCCACAAAACACAGCAAGAATATGTGAGCAGAGGGATGCAGGCGTATCGTATTGTTGCTTTCTCTGCCGCATTCCTCCCCTTACATCTTCCTTGTGACCTTCCCCACTCACTCCTTACCTCTTGTTATCCCCCCTTTCTCCCCACCACGAGTAATCCCCCATTGCTCGTAGTGTCCCCCCCCCCCCCTTTTCATCCTTGTCTTAGATAACTCCAACATTTTGAAATGATTTTTTTTTTGTGGTAGAACCGGAAGTTGACCTTTGTTATCCGACCTTTCAATGGATTCGCCCCTGTAACGCCAGGTTTCACTGCTAGCCTTGTACCAAGGCGTTCCATTCATTCACCTTCAGGTGTTGGCTTATGCCCATCTAATCCCTCGTATACCTGTGTGACCAGCTCAAAATCGTTCTTTAAATTATCGGAGAGGTTTTTCTTTTCTTTTTTAAATGTTTTCTAATCATCACCTTTGGTATTGCTGATGGTGGCGCCCCAAGTACTAATGGGGCACCGCGATGTCGCGCCCCCAGTACAAATGGGGCGCAGCGATGTGGCGTCCCCAGTACAAATGGGGCGCAGCGATGTGGCGCCCCAAGTACAAATGGGGCGCAGTGATGTGGCGCCCCCAGTACAAATGGGGCGCAGCGATGTGGCGCCCCAAGTACAAAAGGGGCGCAGCGATGTGGCGCCCCAAGTACAAATGGGGCGCAGCGATGTGGCGTCCCCAGTACAAAAGGGGCGCAGCGATGTGGCGCCCCCCAGTACAAATGGGGCGCAGCGATTTAGTTATTGTCATCTTCTCTTAATTTTCTTCATTAAAAAAATTCAATAACAAAATGGTGGCAGTAATTGGGAGTTACCGACATGCCCCCATCACCACCTCCACCCCGACCGCCCCTGCCAAGATGTCCGTTGGATCCGCCGCTGGAATGGAATGTACGTCAGGTCCCTACCTGTAAATGAAAGTGTACATCCATGTATCTCTTCACTCGATCTACCACGTGTAACGACACACGAGTATTGTCGAGATATCCGAAATCTTCTTGGTGCATCCAACACGCGGGGGATAAGGCGAGGGGGAAATTACTTTAGGAAATAGAGAGTTGGGAATGATTATTTCTTCCCGGGATTTTAGTGGTGGGGGAGAGGGGGTTGGGAAAATCCTTTCGCTAGAATGGGAAGAAATCACTTGAGGTGTATTGTATATGAGCTACCGTGGTATGTATTGGTAATAATTAAGTCACGGCCAGAGAGCCACGTTCATAGTTTTTTATAAACGTCAATTATGTCACGTGCATAATAAACCGTGCCGGGCCCTACCCACGTGTCTGGTCAGTTGCCCTTTATCAGGTCAATGTTGGCCTTGAACTAACTATTTCATTGTCCACCGGGGTCCCAAACATTTCCACAATCGCCCATCGTAACAAGATTTTTTTTTAAAATTTAATTTGAATTGTTGAGAACAACTTTAAATTTAGACGTCAACTTTTCGAGCATTAAGATTTTGTTGAGAACACCGCCAGGAGTTTGTGTTCTCCCCTGCGTCAAGAACCGTAACGACTCCAAGCGCCGGTCATCTTATCTGTGACAGACGCTCCTCCTATCCAGGAGGTCATTCACAAACTGGACTGACTATTCCAGGGCGGGGCTAAAACATCATCTCTGACCTTTGAACTGTGTCTTCTGATCGATAATTATTTGTTATTTACATCACACAAAACCGCATCCGGCTTTCTTGTGAACGTTTCATGGTAAAAACTTGAATGTAAATCTTCATGGTAAAAACTTGAATGTAAATCTTCATGATAAAAACTTGAATGTAAATCTTCATGGTAAAAACTTGAATGTAAATCTGCATGGTAAAAACTTGAATGTAAATCTTCATGGTAAAAAAACTTGAATGTAAATCTGCATGGTAAAAACTTGAATGTAAATCTTCATGGTAAAAACTTGCATGTAAATCTTCATGGTAAAAACTTGAATGTCAATCTTTCTCTAACAATCTGACAGTCCCAGATGGATGAGAAATTTCCGCTATTTAACCACTTCCGGTTTCGTGTGCAATTATTTCTGTCAGTTAACTGGCCACCATAACAAACTTTTTCTCCGAATCCCAGTAGATGTCTGCTTTCTTACGTCTCTCACTGATCTTTTCTCTTTTTTTGTTCCACTCGATACTGCCAAGTGTACAGAGTACTCGATACTTGCCAATATGGTTTCATCATCACAAGCCTCTGATATCCACGGCCGTTTACTGCTACCGGTATCGCATAGCGGACTGACTTCCCCGGGAACCTTTTAAACCATCAAGGATCCCCAGATAAGCTGGTGTTTCTTATCCGGGATAAACTCTTTTTTTTTTAATGCAGTTTGTGACTTTTTGGCCACTTTAAATTTGTTTGGGCTTCACCTCCCCTCCCCCTCCCCCTCACCAAGACACACTGCTCTTAAATCTCCCAGTTAACATACGCAAACACACCCACACAACGGGACTTTGTTGTGAGGTGAGAGAAACTGTGACCGGGGAAGATTGGAAGGTGCGGGGGGGGCGATGGGGTGGAGGTGGGCTCTAAACAAGGAAGGATGAAAAAATCTGTAAGCCAGCATTCTCTTCATGACGTCATTACTCACGTAACACCCGCCGCTTGGAGCGTGCACGGAAACTCTCCAACTAAACGTGTTTCCAATGTTTGTATTGAGAAGAGGGAAAACATTTTCAATAATATTTTTATTTAAATACCTTGCCACGTTATTCCGAGGTTGAATTCCAAGCTCAGATTTTAGCGTATGTGTGTTTTTGTGGATCCTGTGTGCGTGTGGGGCTTTTTTTTTTTTTTTTTTTAATCATCAGAATTATTATTTTTTAACGGAAACCAAATCAAAACCAATGACCGCTGTATTGTTGAGGTGCCTTCCACCTGTCTGGCCGGCCATTATGATTCGGGTCGATGTGCTCTACTGTCGTCTGCTGGAGCCGCCAGACATGAAAGTAGGTTACCTCCCCATAACACCTCCAGTCTTCATTAAACAGCCGACATTTTTTGGTTCCACTATCTCAATCTACTCTCGACACCTTTTTTTAAAAAAAATAATTTGGAGTGGGGGGGGGGTTAGGATTAACATAAAGACTTGAGCAGACGTGGATGACGTCAGAATGAAGAGCCGAGGATAAAAAAAGTGTTGAAATTTCGTTGTGAGATTTTAGCGCATCTTCTTTCTTGGTCCATTTATAGTCACCTGTTGGACTGTCACGTGAAGGACAGTCACGCGATTGACAGTCACCTGCTGGACAATTACGTGAAGGACAGTCACGTGATGGACAGTCACGCGATGGGCAGTTGAGTGATGGACAATCACGTGATGTGCTGTCACTTGATGGACATTCACGTGATTGACAGTCACGTGATTGACAGTCACGTGATGGATATTCACGTTATGAACAGTCACGTGATGGACAGTCACGTTATGGGCAGATTGACGTTCACCTAATGAACTGTCACTTATCGTCTCTTTAGTATGTAATCGTCGACAGTTCTAGCGCTGCCTGACCTATCCCCATCCCGTGTATAACATTTAGCCATCAAGTGTTTCACCGTCTGGTAGGTCAAGCCACATAAGGGACGGTCGTGGTCATTATTGAGGTTCACCCGTTCAACCTCTTGTTGTATTGTGTCCAGTCCTCGTTTAAGTTTAATTTTTTTAATTTTTTGACCTTAAATTAAATGATTACACGTGTGTGGTTTGCATCAATGTTTCTCAAACTTTTTAGTATGGCGGACCAGAAGGAGTTTTTCATTCCACCAGATACCGGTAAACTATTTTCTCTATACCGATATGGTAGCAAAATGTAATGTATTCAACTTTTTCTTTCGTTATATGTGCTTAATGCAGAAAAAAATAACGAATTCTATCGGGATAATAGTAAAGGTTTAATGTAGAGGAAATTCTTATATTTTTCTGATCTTTCATGAAAACTTCAATATATACTGGCAGCGAATGGCTCACGGACCGGCACCGGCCCACGGGCCACCACTTTGAGAAGCACAATATTACATTACGGCTATATGATAACACCAAGCCGATAAACTCAGAACACAAGTGATGTTTCTCCATGAATCTCCGGTCATTAGTTAGATCAGACTATATTTCTGGTGCTGGCAGGTCCTACATCAATCGCAAGGAGTTCGATTGATCTGGGTTACGGCCCTTGTCATTTCTTGGCTTATCCCAACTTGTTTCTCTCTCTCTCTCTCTCTCTCTCTCTCTCAATCACTCCGTCTCTCTATATCTTTTCACTATCCTTGTCTCTTCCTATAAACCCTGCCTTTCTCCCCACTCCCTTCTCTCTCTCTCTCTCTCTCTCGCTCTCTCTCTCTCTCTCTCTCGCGCTCTCTCTTCTTTTAACGTCATCTTATGTCAACTGCCTGAAGAAAGGCGTCGTATTGGTGAGATTGGGCTTTGCCATGTCATGTCATGTCATGTCATTTGATGTCTTCCTAACTGCATGTCCAGTACTTGTCTATGGCGGTAACGGTCAGATGCCATGTCATTTGATGTCTTCCTTGTGGCATTCCCAGTACTTTTCTATGGCGGTAACTGTCAGATGCCATGTCATTTGATGTCTTCCTTGTGGCATTCCCAATACTTGTCTATGGCGGTAACTGTCAGATGCCATGTTATATCATGTCTGCCTCACTGCATGTCCAATACTTGTCTATGGCGGAAACGGTCAGATGCCATGTTATATCATGTCTGCCTCACGGCATGTCCAATACTTGTCTATGGCGGTAACTGTCATATACCATAACATCTAATATCTGGGGAAGGATTTATTTCATTTACATCAGTGGCGCCATTTATTTCCCACCGTGATCTTCGCTGACTTACCTGACTCTATTGGCTGACTTACCTGACTCTATTGGCTGACTTACCTGACTCTATTGGCTGACTTACCTGACTCTATTGGCTGAGGTTCTAAAAACAACAACATCACTGTGGGTTTGTTATTTGGTATTTGGTGCTGAAATAATCAACTGTGTTGCCATCAGCCGCGATTATGTTAGGTGCATTGTTGCCAAGTGCACTCTTTCTAAGTGCATTGTTGTGTATGCACCTTTGCTATCAAAGTGCTACGTTGCACAGTAGAAATGTTTCCGCTTACAGTGTTTTCTAAAATTCGCTGTACTCATTCGATGTATCGACAGGTTTTAAAGATGTAAAATATATGGTTTGATGTACGACCTAGTAACTGTATCATGTGTGATTGTAGCTTAATTTCGTATAAAGGTTGTGTCCGAAGGTTCCACTATCACCAACCAGTTCCTGAAAACCCGGGTGCCCAAGACGAATGCGCTTCCTTCTGAAACTACTCTGGCCTCCGTCCAGCGGCAATCACTGACCGTTCAGTGACCCTCAGATACACTGACACAATTGACAGTGACGAGACATGTACAGTCAGTGACACAATGGTTAGTTAATCTTGTTTAACGATGGTTAGTTAATCTTGTTTAACGATGGTTAGTTAATCTTGTTTAACGATGGTTAGTTAATCTTATTTAACGATGGTTAGTTAATCTTATTTAACGATGGTTAGTTAATCTTGTTTAACGATGGTTAGTTAATCTTATTTAACGATGGATAGTTAATCTTATTTAACGATGGTTAGTTCATCTTATTTAATGATGGGTTGGTGTTTTCATATTATGATGGGTTGGTGTTGTCTCATATAATGATGGGTTGGTGTTGTCTCATATAATGATGGGTTGTTGTTGTCTCATATAATGATGGGTTGGTGTTATGTCATATAATGATGGGTTGGTCTTGTCTCATACAATGATGGGTTGGTGTTGTTTCATATAATGATGGGTTGGTGTTGTCTCATATAATGATGGGTTGGTGTTTTATATAATGATGGGTTGGTGTTGTCTCATATAATGATGGGTTGGTGTTGTCTCATATAATGATGGGTTGGTGTTGTCTCATATAAAGATGGGTTGGTGTTCTTATATAATGATGGGTTGGTGTTGTCTCATATAATGATGGGTTGGTGTTTTATATAATGATGGGTTGGTGTTGTTTCATATAATGATGGGTTGGTGTTGTCTCATATAATGATGGGTTGGTGTTTTATAGAATGAGGGGTTGGTGTTCTTATATAATGATGGGTTGGTGTTGTCTCATATAATGATGGGTTGGTGTTGTCTCATATAATGATGGGTTGTTGTTGTCTCATATAATGATGGGTTGGTCTTGTCTCATATAATGATGGATTGGTTTTGTCTCATATAATGATGGGTTGGTACACTAATATGTAACTCAAGCGGCGTTACTCTTGTCAGTTTTGAATGCTCTCCAGTAAGGAATCCAGCAGCTCCTGTTTTTAAAAGGTTTTTTTTTTTGGAGTTGGGGGGGGGGGGGCCTCAACACGAGTTTTAGCCACTGATTGGAGATGGAAAATAGCCGCAGGTACATAAAGGTATAACAAAACGAGATGCTGGGTTTCAAGGATTAGGGACTTTGCACATGCATTAATTGAATGCCTTTGTTTGAAAGGGTCCGCAGTGGATTAGGTTGTGTGGGTCTTTATTACAGTTAATGGGGCTACTTACTTAATAAAGCGTCCGCCCCTACCCTTCCCCACCCCCAATTCTCGACCTTGACTTTGTTAACAAAGATGCTTTAACCCTCGCTCCCTCCTCAGTACCTAGATACTTGAAGTCAAAGACCGCGTCAAACCACGTGATTGTGTCTGTGAGGGGGGTGGGTATCCCGTGAGCACACGCGATCCACCCCCACCCCACACCACCACACAACACACACACGCAGCACTGATACCCATCCTTTGCCCGTCGTTATTTGGTTAAGGATGGAAGAAAGGGGGAAAGGAAAAAAAGAAAGAAAAAACACGCGCAGCTTCTTTTACCTTCGCTTCTTGTTCGTGGTGAGGGCAGCACCCTCGAGTGAGTGCATTCATGGCATAAGTGAACTTAGGTAGCATCTTTTAGTCGCGAGCAAGTTGTGAGTGAGGAAGCACGCGCTTCCCGTCTGCTCGTGGATCTGTTGCTCAAAGGATACCCTCTAAGAAAAAACGTCTCATTTTTTGTGTGTGAAGGGTTTATTTTTTGTTTAGAGATTACGGCACCAGTAAATGTTAACGTCATTGGTAATTACAGTTAATAATCGCTAGTGAGTTAGTTTTAAATTTATCACCCGTGTGTATATATTTTTTTTTCTTTTAAAACTACGTGTGCTATTTTTAGATGTGTTCAACCACTAGTGGTGTGTAGTGTGTTAAAACAAGGCCGACAGATCTTCCACAAATTTGATTTTTAACTCCGGTAGTAGACTGACCCTTACTCCCTTAAGATTTCACGAGTCTTGCTTAGATCAGTTGACGAGCTTGAGGTCGAAGCGCCGAATCACCTTATCTAGCCGCACTCAGTTCACTCAAACAAACGATTAGCTGTCGCTTGATGGATTCGATTCTAAGATAAATCTGTTTCCATTCTCTTGTGGTGCCGTGTGGTGCAGTGGCGTTCCCATGTGGTAGAAGCCAAACCCTCGCTAATGCTAACTCATGCACGCGGTTTGTTGATCCGTGCAACAAACGAAAAACCGGTGCTCAGGGCAGTCAATGTTTTGTATTGTTTTATTATTTCAGACGGAATTTCTTCTCGTGTGTTTGTAACTAGCGAGCTTGTGCCGAGACTTGTCTTCATAATGAGTTGAACTATTCTGAGATAAATGTGCACCTTCATTTACTTTGTGTGAAACTGTGTATATATGTAGATAGATATTAATATAGCACATGTATATATTGACAAGTTGATGGATGGATGGACAGATGGATGGACAAATGGGTGGATGGGTGGATGGATGGACAGATGTATGGACAAATGGGTGGATGGATAGATGGATATATGGATGGATATAAAAGTGGGTGGGTGGATGGATGGATTGATGGTTGGATGGATGAATGGATAGATAGATGGGTGGATGGATGGATGGATTGACAAATGGGTGGACGAATGAATGAATGATTGGATAGTCTGGTGAGAAGATGGATGGAGGGATAGAAGGCAGGATGGATATACCTGTGGATATGTCTGTAGTTAAATGGTCGCATGGATGGACAGAGGAGATAGACGCGGCAAAATAACTTGTGTAAGTATATGAAGGTTAATGAACCTTAAACGTATTAGCGCCTCTTCTTTTGATCGGTTTTCCTATCGTAAGGTAGTTAATGGAGGCTTAGGAGGTATCACTTCATTGTTTCTATCTTCAGGTAGCAGGTGGATGGAGCGTTTAATTGGATTTCTTTTCTCTATCCTCTAAAGCTAATAATAATAATAGTTTGATAAATTTATACAGCGCGGTACCCTAGCTAGCACGGGGACTCACCGCCATTAACATGTCAATAGTAACACTTTTAGTTGTATTGTAACTCACCGCCATCAACATGTAAATAGTAACACTTTTAGTTGTATTGTAACTCACCGCCATTAACATGTCAATAGTAACACTTTTAGTTGTATTGTAACTCACCGCCATCAACATGTTAATAGTAACACATTTAGTTGTATTGTAACTCACCGCCATTAACATGTAAATAGTAACACTTTTAGTTGTATTGTAACTCACCGCCATTAACATGTAAATAGTAACACATTTAGTTGTATTGTAACTCACCGCCATTAACATGTCAATAGTAACACTTTTAGTTGTATTGTAACTCACCGCCATTAACATGTAAATAGTAACACTTTTAGTTGTATTGTAACTCACCGCCATTAACATGTCAATAGTAACACTTTTAGTTGTATTGTAACTCACCGCCATTAGCATGTCAATAGTAACACTTTTAGTTGTATTGTAACTCACCGCCATTAACATGTCAATAGTAACACTTTTAGTTGTAAGGGGACTCACAGCGATTAACATGTAAATAGTAACACATTTAGTTGTATGGTAACCTGACAAAACGACAAGCATTCGTTTAACATATTCATATCATAATTAAACAAAACTTGTCATAACATGGCGCAGATATTTATCACTTCTCAGAGTTTTCTAAATAAATTGACAGGGCTCGGAGGTCAGAGGTCAATCTTTATCACTTTACGAAATCCACTTATTAAATCCCTTATATTAACTTCGCCACCTTGTCGTTCGGGCGGAAAATCATAAGTAAAAAATGTCCCACTTCCCATGATGCTATCGAACTGAAATGTTGTTCTGAAATCTTCGTATTTCTATGTCACCGTCTGCTATTGTTCACCCCCACGTGCCACTGGAGTTCAGTCCAGCCATCAATGACCATACCCCCCGTTCTCGTTTTACAGCAAGAGGAGTTCAGTGTTCAGTCTGAAAATGTTTGAACATAATCAAAACTTTTAGTCTCATATAAAAGGGATTTATAGCCAAAACCTTTTGTTTTGTTTACAAGTTGTTTAATTTTACATGTTCTTTGTATGACAGCTGCCTGCATTACTTGGGGAACGTAATTAGAGCCTGGAACCTTTACGTAAGTAGAGCCTGGGACATTTACGAAAATTGGGTCAAGAACCTTTACGTAAGTTGGTCCAGGAACCTTTACGTAAGTTGGTCCAGGAACCTTTACGTAAGTTGGTCCAGGAACCTTTACGTAAGTTGGGCCTGGAACCTTTACGTAACTTTGGGCCATGAACCTTTACGTAAGTTTGGCCTGGAACCTTTACGTACGTTGGGCCAGGAACCTTTACGAAAGTTGGGCCAGGAACCTTTACGTAAGTTGGGCCAGGAACCTTTACGTAAGTTGGGCCAGGAACCTTTACGTAAGTTGGGCCAGAAACCTTTACGTAACTTTGGGCCATGAACCTTTACGTAAGTTTGGCCTGGAACCTTTACGTACGTTGGGCCAGGAACCTTTACGAAAGTTGGGCCAGGAACCTTTACGTAAGTTGGGCCAGGAACCTTTACGTAAGTTGGACCTGTAACCTTTACGTAAGTTTGACCAGGAACCTTTACGTAAGTTGGGCCAGGAACCTTTACGTAAGTTGGGCCTGGAACCTTCACGTAAGTTGGGCCAGGAACCTTCACGTAAGTTGGGCCAGGAACCTTCACGTAAGTTGGGCCAGGAACCTTTACGTAAGTTGGGCCAGGAACCTTTACGTAAGTCGGGCTAGGAACCTTTACGTAAGTCGGGCCAGGAACCTTTACGTAAGTTGGGCCAGGAACCTTCACGTAAGTTGGGCCAGGAACCTTCACGTACGGTCCACCACTAACCTTATTTAGGCTAAACACATACAACATTTTGATCAGACGAGACTTCCCAGCATTCCCATAATCGTAGTAATCAGCTGATACATTTCAAATGTCGACATAACGTCATTAACTACACCCACCGTAGTACCAACAAGATTAATCTCATCTTTTGTTTGGCTGCGATGAAAGATTATTGTTATGATAAATTGAACGGATTATTTTTATGTTATTTTAAAGATACTTTGTTAAATGGCAGATAACTTTTTAGCTAACGATACTATGATGGTAAAAGTTTATTTCCTAAATGTGATGGCGACATTTTTTTTGACATAGTCATTTGACATCTCGATATTGTAAAGAAAGAGTTATTTTGATGTTCTTTGTTTGTCTTCTTTGTTAATACCCTCTTGTAACCGCATTCCATCAGAGGTGTCCGATAATCACGCGGTTCGAAAATTGCGCTCTTCTAGTAGCGACCAGAGCAAAACAATAATCAGACTGTTTTAGATATTCTCTTACGAGACTGTAAAACCAAGGGGACAGAACTGCGCTGCAGCTGCGGGTCGTAGAAAGGGGAGACAGTACCATGGAGAGAGCAGTCAAATCGTTTTAAAAACACAGCGTTGCCTTCTCCTGGTCACTCGCAATCCACGGATAAGATGGCGGAGTAATGGTTGCAAAAGGAGAGAAACAGCAGCCACAGAAACAACAACAGTCTGAGAAACAGCAGCCGATAAACAACACCAGGCAGAAAAAGACCAGTTTGGATCTAACACACAAGTTGGTGAGTACTTTGTCACCGATGGCATTATTTAAAAAAACGTGTTCACTCATGGATTGTGTACTCTCTTTGTGGCTCGTGAGTACTATGTGTATACTTCCAGTTTGGCTCGTGAGTACTGTGTGTGTACTTACAGTGTGTTTCTCGTGAGTACTGTGTGCGTACTTACAGTGTGTTTCTCGTGAGTACTGTGTGTGTACTTACAGTGTATTTCTCATGAGTGCTGTACGTGTACTTACAGTGTGTTTCCAGAAGTTAAGGAAATACTGTTTTTCTTCCCACGGGTTCGTGGGTACTAGTGTAATGTTTTTTATTCTCAGGTGCTTTTCATAGACATTGTTTTTTTTTTTTAGATATTTTTTTTCTCTGGCTTCTAAGTCAGTCATTAGATATATGTGAAGTTTTTGATGTGTCGTTGGGTCGTGAATAGTTGGGTATTCTGGGTAATTGATTATTCTGACAAAATGTTCCCATTCTTTTGGTAACATTTC
>MUZC01000094.1:135713-152525 GCA_002072015.1 Radix auricularia | reverse complement strand
AGGACCACCAACAAAACATCAACAACGAACACCCGGTGGGTCAGTCACCGCTACGTGTCTGTCGTGTCTCATACATGTCTTGTGTCTAACACCAAACAAACACCCCGTGGGTCACTCACCGCTACGTGTATGTCGTGTGTCTGTGTCATACATGTCTTGTGTCTAACACCAAACGAACACCCGGTGGGTCAGTCAACGCTACGTGTCTGTTGTGTCTCATACATGTCTTGTGTCTAACACCAAACAAACACCCCGTGGGTCACTCACCGCTACGTGTATGTCGTGTGTCTGTGTCATACATGTCTTGTGTCTAACACCAAACGAACACCCGGTGGGTCACTCACCGCTACGTGTATGTCGTGTGTCTGTGTCATACATGTCATGTCTCTAACACAAATCATAATCCTACTCACACACTCCGCCAGACCAAGCCGCACTCTAGTTATATCTACTGATTGATGAAATTATTTGTTGTTTTCTGTTTGTTTACCTCAATATATGTTGTCGTATCAACATGTTGCACTCTAGTTATATCTGCTGATTGTTGAAATTGTTTCTTGTTGTTTTTGATTTGTTTACCTCAATGTATGTCGTCATATCAAAGTGGGAGATATGTTCATAGAAATATCCATGGCATTTAGTTGGACCAATGTCATGAAGATATGCTAATATGTGGTTTTTCTGTAAGATATATATCAATATGTATGTGTTAATTATATGTTAATTTGACTCAGCTCAGTAGAATTTAACACTGCCTATAAGTAAACCCTTAGATGGACATAGAAATGGACATAGAAATAAAAACACGTTTCCCAGTCAATGTGCAAGATCAACTACAAAAAATTATTTCTCATAATACTCCTCCGGAATTCGAACGTGCAATGGGTTGCCTCGTTAAACCATGAAATATAACACTCTATCAACATTGAGAACTCTAATAAAGATACAACTCTAGACAAAAACCAGAGATAAGCGTAGGACGTAATGATATTCTTATAAAGAAGTGGCGACCGTGATATATAAGATAAGACAACATAACATAACATACCATAAGATAACATAACATAATATAACATAACAAAAGATAACATAGCATAAGTTAACATAACATAAGTTAACACAAGTTAACATAACATAAGTTAACATAACATAAGATAACATAATATAACATAACAAAAGATAACATAACATAAGTTAACATAACATAAGTTAGCATAAGTTAACATAACATAAGTTAACATAACATAAGTTAACATAACATAAGTTAACATAACATAAGTTAACATAACATAAGTTAACATAACATAAGATAACATAACATAAGTTAACATAACATAACATAAGTTAACACAACATAACATAAGTTAACACAAGTTAACATAACACAAGTTAACATAACATAAGTTAACATAACATAAGTTAACATAACACAAGTTAACATAACACAAGTTAACATAACATAAGGTAAGGACAAAACCCCATTTCTAATCAAAGAATTTACTGAATAATCTNCACTGACAAGAGAGTAGGAGAGATCTGTAACATAACATAAGTTAACATAACATAAGATAACATAACATAAGTTAACATAACATAACATAAGTTAACACAAGTTAACATAACATAAGTTAACATAACACAAGTTAACATAACATAAGTTAACATAACATAAGGTAAGGACAAAACCCCATTTCTAATCAAAGAATTTACTGAATAATCTGATTAATTTTTCAATCAGTTCTTTGTTCTCTCCCCTTCGCCTCCCCCCACCCCAAATTGTTCTCTTTTTTCTCCCATAACTCGTGACTTCGTGGATCCTGCACTTCCCGAGGGCTCGCTGCGGGCTCCTATCTCGTCGACACTAATTGGGGCCCGATAGCCACTGACCGAGGGAGAACCTTCGAATGTCCTCAATTGGAAGTGTGCGTCACGTCGCCGGTCCTGTCTTTTGACCACTGTCCATCCCGGTGGTAACACGACTTTCATTTGATATTGTACTTTGTACGCTTTGAATGTTCGTGGCCAGGGTTAAGATTTCTCGGAATTCTACGAATCTCAAGAAAATTGAGATCAACCCTTTTGAGAATGATGACTCTTGGAAGTTTCCCACCTTTGTATCAACCCCTCTTAGAATGATGACTCTTGGAAGTTTTCCACCTTTTTATCAACCCCTCTTAGAATGATGACTCTTGGAAGTTTCCCACCTTTGTATCAACCCCTCTTAGAATGGTGACTCTTGGAAGTTTCCCACCTTTGTATCAACCCTTCTTAGAATGATGACTCTTGGAAGTTTCCCACCTTTGTATCAACCCCTCTTAGAATGATGACTCTTGGAAGTTTCCCACCTTTGTATCAACCCCTCTTAGAGTGGTGACTCTTGGAAGTTTCCCACCTTTTTATCAACCCCTCTTACAATGGTGACTCTTGGAAGTTTCCCACCTTTTTATCAACCCCTCTTAGAATGGTGACTCTTGGAAGTTTCCCACCTTTGTATCAACCCCTCTTAGAATTGTGACTCTTGGAAGTTTCCCACCTTTTTATCAACCCCTCTTAGAATGGTGACTCTTGGAAGTTTCCCACCTTTTTATCAACCCCTCTTAGAATGGTGACTCTTGGAAGTTTCCCACCTTTTTAATCAACCCCTCTTACAATGGTGACTCTTGGAAGTTTCCCACCTTTGTATCAACCCCTCTTAGAATGATGACTCTTGGAAGTTTCCCACCTTTTTATCAACCCCTCTTAGAGTGGTGACTCTTGGAAGTTTCCCACCTTTTTATCAACCCCTCTTATAATGGTGACTCTTGGAAGTTTCCCACCTTTTTATCAACCCCTCTTAGAATGGTGACTCTTGGAAGTTTCCCACCTTTTTAATCAACCCCTCTTACAATGGTGACTCTTGGAAGTTTCCCACCTTTGTATCAACCCCTCTTAGAATGATGACTCTTGGAAGTTTCCCACCATTTTATCAACACATACAAGTTGTTGCTTTGTAATAACTTTGGTACCTGGAATTAAAGATAACTGTGGGCAGGTTAGGGAACAAAAGTGAGTGTTGGTACGTCTTGGTGCATGGAGACATCGATCGATTCTCGCTTAAATGTAGTTAACGGTTTCTTGACCCTTTTATGTGGGACTGGTCGTAAGAGAAAGGAGAAGCTATTGCACCGAATCCTCTAAAGAATAAAACAGGGATCCTCAGCCTGACTGAGACTTGGGGTCATGGCTGGCTTATGCATAACACTAAACATGGGTCTTTAGCAGAGCCAATGAAACTAAGACGGTATTTCCTCGGCAGCACGGAGTAGTCGAGAATAAGCTAACTACGGCAGCAGGAAGTACTCGGGAATGGGCTGAATACAGCAGTAGGAAGTAGTCGAGAATAAGCTGACTACAACAGAAGGAAGTAGTCGAGAATAGGCTGACTACAGCAGTAGGAAGTAGTCGAGAATAGGCTGACTACAACAGAAGGAAGTAGTCGAGAATAGGCTGACTACAGCAGTAGGAAGTAGTCGAGAATAAGCTGACTACAACAGAAGGAAGTAGTCGAGAATGGGCTGACTACAGCAGTAGGAAGTAGTCGAGAATGGGCTGACTACAGCAGTAGGAAGTAGTCGAGAATAGGCTGACTACAGCAGTAGGAAGTAGTCGAGAATGGGCTGACTACAGCAGTAGGATGTAGTCGAGAATGGGCTGACTACAGCAGTAGGAAGTAGTCGAGAATAGGCTGACTACAGCAGTAGGAAGTAGTCGAGAATAGGCTGACTACAGCAGTAGGAAGTAGTCGAGAAAGGTCTTTAAAAAACTGTAGAGAAGTAAGGAAATGCTGTTAAAAGCTTTCAGGTACTTGATTGAATGCTGCATGTCTGGCGAGAGAGACGAGGGGGGAGAGGGGGAGACAAGGGGGGAGAGGGGAGAGACGAGGGGGGAGAGGGGAGAGGCTATCATAAGGGAGGCAAGCCTGGGTACTCAGGGTGACATTTTAAAAGAATTCCAAGGGTTACAGCCCTTGTTTTGACGATCGATTAATCCAGGCAATTTCTTAGATGCGGCCAACCTTCACTGAACTACCACTACAAGAGGCTGGGGGGTGGGGGTATGAGGCTTGGGGTACTTAATACCAGAGTGGTGGTGGGTGGGGTTGGGATGTGTCAACATCAGCTGGCTGGACATTCGGGAAAATTCAAATTTCTATTAAGTGTGATGTTATGTAGTTTTGTACAACATCTTTGATGTCTTAGACTTTTTAGTATGTCACGCCTAATAAGTCTGTTATACGACATGAGTCTGTCACACCAAATAAGTCTGTCATACGACATGAGTCTGTCACACCACATAAGTCTGTCATACGACATGAGTCTGTCACACCACATAAGTCTGTCACACCACATGAGTCTGTCACACCACATAAGTCTGTCATACGACATGAGTCTGTCATACGACATGAGTCTGTCACACCACATAAGTCTGTCATACGACATAAGTCTGTGACACCACATAAGTCTGTCACACCACATTAGTCTGTCATACGACATGAGTCTGTCATACGACATGAGTCTGTCACACGACATGAGTCTGTCACACGACATGAGTCTGTCACACGACATGAGTCTGTCACACGACATAAGTCTGTCATACGACATGAGTCTGTCACACGACATGAGTCTGTCACACCTCATAAGTCTGTCATACGACATGAGTCTGTCACACGACATGAGTCTGTCACACGACATGAGTCTGTCACACGACATGAGTCTGTCACACGACATGAGTCTGTCATACGACATGAGTCTGTCACACCAATTAAGTCTGTCATACGACATGAGTCTGTCACACCACATAAGTCTGTCATACGACATGAGTCTGTCACACCACATAAGTCTGTTATACGACATGAGTCTGTCACACCACATAAGTCTGTGTTACGACATGAGTCTGTCACACCACATGAGTATGTCACACCACATAAGTCTGTCACACCACATAAGTCTGTCATACGACATGAGTTTGTCACACCACATAAGTCTGTCACACCACATTAGTCTGTCATATGACGTTAATACAAAGCAAGACATGCTCTAGAATGGAACCCGCATAGCAACAGCCGACGAGAAAGACCCACGAAAACATAAAGATGTGGTGTTAAGACAAGACAGACAGAGAGAGTAGGAGAGATCTGGGAACACTGGCAAGAGAGTAGGAGAGATCTGGGAACACTGGCAAGAGAGTAGGAGAGATCTGGGAACACTGACAAGAGAGTAGGAGAGATCTGGGAACACTGGCAAGAGAGTAGGAGAGATCTGGGAACACTGGCAAGAGAGTAGGAGAGATCTGGGAACACTGGCAAGCGTCCGTGTAAAGTGGAAAGGCTTGACTGAGGCCCTACGTCCTACACTTTTAGAATCTACAAAAAACCTAACAGAAAAACTGACCACAATGATAAAGTTCTTATGATAAACTTTTTTTTTTTTCATTTCCATTTCTGTTTACTTTCCCCTCCTTATAATAAAACACATTTATGCCTAGAGGCGTTGCTAGGGTTGGTGTCACCCGGGGCGGCCCGCCCCCACCGCACCCCCTAGTGACGTCACTGTTTATGCTGATTCTTACTTGCCACAGGGTCAAGAAATCTGGACACATTCAATAAACTATTTCCCGGTGAAACAGCCACCTTACATCACCCTCCCCCCCCCCCATTTTTAAACTGACTCCTCCCCCACCCCGTGTAACCTTTTTTTAAACTTTGTAAAAATAAAAATAATTTTATTCCTCAAAGGGAAAGCAGTGTGACGAGCAGCTCGCGCAAATCTCGTATCGCTTCTCTCCCCTTTCATTAGCCATCCAGGGGTTACTCCCCTTGTAGGTTCCCCTGATTTTCCAGGGGCCGTGTTTTATTGCATTGCCGCTCTCCAGATCGTCTGAACCCACAACTCGGAGACTTTTATCTCCGTCACCTCTGACCCAGATTGACACAGCGACCGTTATCTGGCGCCCTCATAACTCGACCTCTTTTAATTTACAGTGTGTAATCCCCGCCCCCTTACGACCAGTGGTGCTCACACTGCTTTCTTGAACTGCATTGGGCTTTTAACAAGACACCGTAACAGACATTGTAAAGTGATTTGATTAAGGAGAGTGACCAAAGTCATAAAATTTTCCATGCGGTTTGAGCAGTAAACGATAGTTGTCATTAAAGAGGTGTGTCCATTGACAGTTGTCATTAAAGAGGTGTGTCAATGGATAGTTGTCTTTAAAGAAGTGTTTCCATGGATAGTTGTCTTTAAAGAAGTGTGTCAATGGACAGTTGTCTTTAAAGAAGTGTGTCCATGGATAGTTGTCTTTAAAGAAGTGGACAGTTGTCTTTAAAGAAGTGTGTCCATGGATAGTTGTCTTTAAAGAAGTGTTTCCATGGATAGTTGTCTTTAAAGATATGTGTCCATGGGTAGTTGTCTTTAAAGAAGTGTGTCCATGGATAGTTGTCTTTAAAGAAGTGTGTCCATGGATAGTTGTCTTTAAAGAAGTGTGTCCATGGATAGTTGTCTCTAAAGATCTGTGTCCATGGATAGTTGTCTTTAAAGAAGTGTGTCCATGGGTAGTTGTCTTTAAAGAAGTGTGTCCATGGATAGTTGTCTTTAAAGAAGTGTTTCCATGGATAGTTGTCTTTAAAGAAGTGTTTCCATGGATAGTTGTCTTTAAAGAAGTGTGTCCGTGGATAGTTGTCTTTAAAGAAGTGTGTCCATGGATAGTTGTCTTTAAAGAAGTGTGTCCATGGATAGTTGTCTTTAAAGATCTGTGTCCATGGGTAGTTGTCTTTAAAGAAGTGTTTCCATGGATAGTTGTCTTTAAAGAAGTGTTTCCATGGATAGTTGTCTTTAAAGAAGTGTTTCCATGGATAGTTGTCTTTAAAGAAGTGTGTCCATGGATAGTTGTCTTTAAAGATCTGTGTCCATGGATAGTTGTCTTGAAAGAAGTGTATCCATGGATAGTTCCAGATAGACTTACTGGTCATGATCCTTGTTTATCAAGAAAAGTAACAATTCTGCCACGCTTGTCATTAGATATCAAGAAAGATCTCACGAGACTTCGTCATTTGCTTAGAACTTAACACATACAACATTATGACCAGAAAAGTTTAAATAATATGTTTGTGCGCGATATATAGTATTGTTTATATAGTATTGTTGGAAGGGGGTTGGTTTATAGAGTATTGTTGGAGGGAGGTTGGCTTACAGAGTATTGTTGGAGGGAGGTTGGCTTACAGAGTATTTTTGGAGGGAGGTTGGTTTATAGAGTATTGTGATCATTGATTTGATCAGTGTCCTCCAACAACCAAAATTGCATCCCTAAGGTCGGGTACCCTACATACCATAGTGACACCCTAAGGTCGGGTACCCTACATACCATAGTGACACCCTAAGGTCAGATACCCTTCATACCATAGTAGCACCCTAAGGTCGGGTACCCTTTATACCATAGTAGCACTTTCATTTAATGTTGTAATGAGAGAAGAAGAGCAGTTGAATGAACCCATCATTTTGTCCCACATTTAAAGTGTGTAGTTGAATCAACCCATCATTGTGTCCCACATTTAAAGTGTGTAGTTGAATGAACCCATCATTGTGTCCCACATTTAAAGTGTGTAGTTGAATCAACCCATCATTGTGTCCCACATTTAAAGTGTGTAGTTGAATCAACCCATCATTGTGTCCCACATTTAAAGTGTGTAGTTCAGCAGTTGATAAGACAACACTGCATCAGTCGGTCACCTACCTACCCGAGGACAAGTTAATCAAATCTCACATTCTGATTATCAATAACGGATCGAAGGCCTATATGTACTAGGTGTTTAGGGGATCGAAGGCCTATATGTACTAGGTGTTTAGGGGATCGAAGGCCTATTTGTACTAGGTGTTTAGGGGATCGAGGGCCTATTTGTTCTAGGTGTTTAGGGGATCGAAAGCCTATTTATACTAGGTGTTTAGGGGATCGAAGGCCTATTTGTACTAGGTGTTTAGGGGATCGAAGACCTATTTGTACTAGGTGTTTAGGGGATCGAAGGCCTATTTGTTCTAGGTGTTTAGGGGATCGAGGGCCTATTTGTACTAGGAGTTAAGGCCCTGCCTTGATATAACCTTACATCAAAACCCTAACACCAAAGTTCGTCTTGATGAGACAAGTTAAAGTCAAGGTGTCAATGTATGTACACACCTATAGAACTGTGTCAATATGTTAGTACACACCTATAGAACTGTGTCAATATGTTAGTACACACCTATAGAACTGTGTCAATATGTTAGTACACACCTATAGAAAGGTGTCTAAATATGATATTATCTTTAAGAGTTATATAAACGACACATAGAACAAACACCTTTTCCCCGTATAAATAACATCATAACACCATAAAACACCTTTCCAAAAAGTACTTTAACTTCCAGACAACAACTGCTCCTATGCCTATACAAAAAAACTTTGCCACCATAACACACCATCGCCCCATCACCATCCCAGCCACCACCACACACCATCGCCCCATCACCATCCCAGCCACCACAACACACCGTCGCCGCATCACCATCCCAGCCACCACATTACACCATCGCCCCATCACCATCCCAGCCACCACAACACACCGTCGCCCCATCACCATCCCAGCCAACACCACATACCATCGCCCCCATCACCATCCCAGCCACCAAAACACACCGTCGCGCCATCACCATCCCAGCCACCACATCACACCACCGCACCCTGCACACCATTGCCCCAACCACAAGACACCATCTTTTCGCTCAGACTAGCCGAGGCCTAGGATCAAAGGTCACTAAGAAATAATCTATCGTGCCCTTAGTATCTCGAAGGTCGACCAGTTCCAGTTACTTCCCATGAAGTCTTTCTTCACGATGTTTCTTTGACACTCGGGACAACTCCTTTCTCCCTGTTATCATGTTATCTCCCTTGAGAAAGAGTTTTTTTTTCCTATGCCATTCTTCCACGCGTGAGTGCCCTCCCCTTGATACTGACATCTCGTCGGTTCATTGGTTGTCTTCCTTTTGTAATGTGTGTGTTGGTGGTGGTGGTGGTGGTGTCATACGACANGGGAGGCAAGCCATTACAATTTTTTTTTCTTTCTTAATTTTAATCATGAATTTTAACATCATTTTGATGTTATGCATAATAATTAGTTATCAATTTTAACTGACAACTTTCAAATCTGTTAAATAAAGGCATGTGTATTTAATTTTGATATAATATAGTCCCTAATAGTGTCAATAAGTTATACAATTGATGAATGTGACATGCTCTTTTATTTTCATTGAATTGGTTGTTTATTGTCGTTATTATTGGTTGTTTATTGCTGCTGAATTGTTCGTTTATTGCTGTTTAATTAGTCATTTATTGCGTTCAACCGTCTGCTTATTTTCTTTGAATTCGTTAATTATCATAAATTTATTTTTTATTGTTGTTTGTTATGAGTGAAACTAATGTTGATGCGTTGAGACCCGTGGGACATATTTTCCCAAAGCCGGCCTAAGGGAATGAGAGGCCCTAGGACCGGCCTAAGGGAATGAGAGGCCCTAGTACCGGCCTAAGGGAATGAGAGGCCCTAGGACCGGCCTAAGGGAATGAGAGGCCCTAGTACCGGCCTAAGGTAATGAGAGGCCCTAGGACCGGCCTAAGGGAATGAGAGGCCCTAGGACCGGCCTAAGGGAATTAGAGGCCCTAAAACCGGCCTAAGGGAATTAGAGGCCCAAGGACCGGCCTAAGGGAATTAGAGGTTCTAGGACAGGCCTAAGAGAATTAGCGGTTCTAGGACCGGCCTAAGGGAATTAGAGGCCCAAGGACCGGCCTAAGGGAATGAGAGGCCTTAGGCGATGTGAATTTGGTGGCCCCAAATGTAATAGAAATATCAAAAATAAATATGGAAAGATTCTTGTGCGAGGCCCCCACTTATGATGAGACTTATGGGGGGGGGGCGCTTAGTCGGCTGCCCATTTTGCCTATGTCTATAGCCGGCCCTGATGTCCAAAAGTCTTCAGGAAGTCTACGTCACAGCTACAGCTCGGAGTGCTATGACGTTATTCCGTGTGCGTGATGTCGTGTCCAGTCATAAACTTGGGCTTGACACAAATATAACCAACTAGATGCCCGCAGCGTAGCATACGCCGCAGAGTTGCTCATAAATATTGCAAAGAAAAGGGGGGGATGAACAAACACAAACTAAATCACGAAGAAATCAGAACAAAGCGAGTAAGCCTTGGAGGCGGGGATAACTGCCGACGCATTGTTGTTCTGGAAACGTGTGCTCTGCGGGTAGCTACTTGTCACCCCCACCCTGCAACACCCTAGTTTGCCAAACATAAACTTATAGCCGAGCCGCGTCGTAGCGTACGCCGCTAATGATTTAGTGACGGGTGACATTTTATGAAAGTAATTGTTGAGGAGAGTGTGTGACTACTTTTCTGACACTGAGCACAACGGAGAGCACGAAGTTATTATGCCAATGTTGAGAAATAAAGCTTACAGCCGTGTTGCGAAGTCATGTTCGAAACGAAAGTGGGAAATGATCGGGCACAAACACCAACACAAACACCAACACAAACACCAACACAAACACAAACACCAACACAAACACCAACTTTTTCAAAAATTAAAAAAGTAATGACCTAGCTGGGGCTTGAACCTACGACCTTCCGCGTGTTAGGCGAATGTAATAACCACTACACGTGTGCCTTGCGCAAAAAAACTGATTTTAACAATAAACCTAAATTTGTCAGTTTTAAAGTCAATAAACTAGTTAAGCAGTTACTAAGGAGCCGTCATAATTGATGTTTTGCACCTATCGGAGGAGGGGTCACATATTTGTGTTAATGGGTGTGTGTGTGTGTGTTTTTTTCAGAAATGTGACGTCACATCAAAACTTGCAACTTGAAATGAAAGTTCCATTTAAATATTTCATTTCTTAATATTTATTTAATGATGTTTTACGCGGATTTACGCGTGGATCGATTTTAGAGTTCAACTTCACATAACTAAATACAAATTTAAGTGACAATAAAGTTATGTAAATATGCTCATTTTCAAAAGGGAAATACGGCTTTTATGGGCCCCCCTCCACCGCAAATCTTTGGGACGTCATATTGGAGGGGGGTCCAAGTTTTTGTGACGAGGGAGGGGGGGATAAGAATAGGCCAAAAATCGCGTGACGTCATGATTGGACTTCAGTCATGTGGCTACTGTGTGAAATAAGTTGCATGGAAGGTGGCTAGGTAGCATTGTATAGCGGTCATGTGGCTACTGTGTGAAATAAGGTACCTGGAAGGTGGCTAGGTAGCATTGTATAGCGGCCATGTGACTACTGTGTGAAATAAGGTACATGGAAGGTGGCTAGGTAGCATTGTATAGCGGCCATGACGGGGAAAATTATGCGATGTTTCGAACGGGTAACCAGGGTAACCAGGGTAACCTTCGAAATTCGGACGGGCACCTTGGCGGCAATTTTCACAAAAATTGAAAGCCACCCATAACGTTCAGATATGACCACATGGACAAATATCGGACATACGGTTTGAACGTTCAGGTTTCTCAGCTTCGGACAAGAGACTTTCTGGCCCTGGTCCGTAATGAGCCAGCTGACCTTTGACTATCATCAACACTGTGGCTATCGGACAACAAGGCTCGGGGCTAACAACGCTGTAAACCAACTAGCCTCTATCTCTTTATGTCGGATAGCGAGGGTTGATAACCCCAGGCGGTCTTGGGTTTCATCAGTTATCTTTTCTTGCCTGGCCCGTGATATAGATAATAAAATTATCATTCGATGTGTGTGTGTGTGTGTGTGTGTGTCTCCCCCCCCCCACATACACAACACAGGCGCACACACACATCACCCCCCACACACGCTCACACCACCACCCCACACACACCACCCCACACAGGCACACACACCACCCCACACTTACATTTAGTTTAAATATTGTTTTATGTTCAATGAGCGGCAATCACATCACATAGAACAGTACATCTACTTCACATAGAACAGTACATCTACTTCACATAGAACAGTACATCTACTTCACATAGAACAGTACATCTACTTAACATAGAACAGTACATCTACTTCACACTATCGCCATATGTCATTACGTTCCCTTACTATCATCATGTGTCATTACGTTCCACTACTATCATCATATGTCATTACGTTCCACTACTATTATCATATGTCATTACGTTCCACTACTATCATCATATGTCATTACGTTCCACTACTATCATCATGTGTCATTACGTTCCACTACTATCACCATATGTCATTACGTTCCACTACTATCATCATGTGTCATTACGTTCCACATTTGCGAATGATTTCAAGTTGTTTACAAGTTTTTGAGTTGGTCAGGCCCAAGAAAACTGAATCAAATTTATATTGAATTAAAAAACACCTTTTGTGATATTACCCAGCAGTGAACTGATTGCTTGAAGCGAGGTCAAACTTTGACTCATGCAATCCGGGATATTACCTAGTAGAATAACCTGATAGCTGATTGATGTTTTAAGGGCATTTGTCCCACTTAAGAACCAGGCTAGCTCTATTAATAGTTTTCCGCCATTACATGTCAAAACTCATTAAAAAATTTCTTAAACTGATGCGAGAGACACCACCTCCCTCGTTTAGTTACAACACCAGAGTGACAACACCTCCCTCGTTTAGTTACAACACCAGAGTGACACCACCTCCCTCGTTTAGTTACAACACCAGAGTGACACCACCTCCCTCGTTTAGTTACAACACCAGAGTGACACCACCTCCCTCCTTTAGTTACAACACCAGAGTGACACCACCTCCCTCGTTTAGTTACAACACCAGAGTGACACCACCTCCCTCGTTTAGTTACAACACCAGAGTGACACCACCTCCCTCATTTAGTTACAACACCAGAGTGACACCACCTCCCTCGTTTAGTTACAACACCAGAGTGACACCACCTCCCTCGTTTAGTTACAACACCAGAGTGACACCACCTCCCTCGTTTAGTTACAACACCAGAGTGACACCACCTCCCTCGTTTAGTTACAACACCAGAGTGACACCACCTCCCTCGTTTAGTTACAACACCAGAGTGACACCACCTCCCTCGTTTAGTTACAACACCAGAGTGACACCACCTCCCTCGTTTAGTTACAACACCAGAGTGACACCACCTCCCTCGTTTAGTTACAACACCAGAGTGACACCACCTCCCTCGTTTAGTTACAACACCAGAGTGACACCACCTCCCTCGTTTAGTTACAACACCAGAGTGACACCACCTCCCTCGTTTAGTTACAACACCAGAGTGACACCACCTCCCTCGTTTAGTTACAACACTAGAGTGACACCATCTCCCTCGTTTAGTTACAACACCAGAGTGACACCACCTCCCTCGTTTAGTTACAACACCAGAGTGACACCACCTCCCTCGTTTAGTTACAACACCAGAGTGACACCGCCTCGGACATACAGTCAGTGTCTGTCCGTGATATTTTAAAAAAACAAACTTTTCTCTACATGCACTTTTATAAATTGTCTCAGCATCAAAACAAATTTTGTTGATAACACCTGGACTCACACGCTCAGGGACAGGGGGGTGGGGGGATATATTGACATGAATAGCTCAGCACTGGAATGGTATCATTGATCTCACCTGGCCGTGGTACGAAATATATTATTGGGATGATGACTAAATTTGACCTTTCTATGAGCATTAAAACTAAATTTTACCTTTCTTTGAAGATTAAGACTAAATTTGACCCTTCTTTGAGGATTAAGACTAAATTTGAACTTTCTTTGAGGATTAAGTGATTAAGACTAAATTTGACCTTTCTTTGAGGATTAAGACTAAATTTGACTTTTCTTTGAGGAATAAGACTAAATTTGACCTTTCTTTGAGGATTAAAACTATTTCAATGCCTTTTTTCGAGGGCTGCATAAGACTATATAAGAACTGGGGGCATTAGCATTTCACATTCATAATTTTAGTTTATGGGGAAGTTGATAAATTGGGACTGCGCTAAGACAGAAACAAGGGAAGACAACTCCATACAGGATAATCCACCTCCCCCCAACCCCTTGACAGACCCGCCTTTGGTCGGCTGCAATCACGTGATGAACAATACACTCCATTGTTTTAACCCCCGCCCACCCCGCCACCCCCGCCCCCAATCTCTTATCCTACTCCGTTGGGACGGTAAGTTTTTGGTGGGCCTCCACACGAGCACGGTGTGTGGAGATTTGAGGAGGGCTCGAGGGCTGCCCCCTCCGAGTGTGTTGGTCGTAAGGTTCTTGGGGCTCCCAGCTGTACTGGCGGTGGCGGATACTATTAATTTAAGGCTAAGGCACACGTGGGCAGTGGGGGATACGCCGCCTATGGACCGTCGAACAAAGACGACACGGGTGGTGTTTAAACAGATCAAGATGGTGTNCCCCAAGCACCCCCACCCTCCCTGATGACCCTTTGTCGCCTTTTCATTTTCTCTTTTTGTTTTTTCGATCCGCCGCTGGCTGTGCTCGTTGCCGTTTATCTCGTAGGGTCACGTCACGCCAGGGGTATAGATAACAGGCCGTCCTAAGCCCTAGGTCCGAACATTGTGGGACTTGTCCCGTGTTGTTACACTCTACAATTTCCGAATTCGGCCAATCCGAGTGTGTGTTAGAGCAATGGTGGGAATACTGCCGAACATGGAACACGTGTGGGTAACATAGCTGAGTCGTGTCTGTGATATCTAGGTACTCACTTCGTGTGCTCCTTACTGGGACATTATTAAAACAAAATTATTTATGGTTTTTTAGTGTAATCTTGTGTTTTTTTTGTGGAATTTTTGTGAAATTTTTGTGGATTTTTTAAATGTGACTTACGACAACACTGATTCATTGTGTCTGCACTTGCGTCTCGGAGATCGTGGTTCTGTTTAAGATAATATGCTTTCGGCAGCTGTTAGCCGCGTTATGTAACAAGATTTTTTAACATGTCTGAATGGTCGCTGGCTAAATTTTCTCTAACATCGTCTCTATGGAACATGTTTCAGAACTGCTGCTGTGATGGCCAATGCTCCCTTTGAGGTTCGTTGTTCCGTGTGCAAAGTGTTACTGCATCCACTTTTTGTGCAATATTTTACCAAATTTGCTGCGCGGTAATTCTAAACCCCTGCGTGGGGTCGGTCGTATGCATGCGCAGCTGTGCAGCGTAAATGGAAAATTCGCGACGTCATTGGTGTTGATCCTCACCCTCCATGTTCTGGTTTAGGAATCGCTCTTTGGTGTCCTCGATATATAATATTTGCACCGCTGTAGTCTTTTCCTGGTATAGTTTTAGCACCACTGTAGTCTTTTCCTGGTATAATGTTAGCACCACTGTAGTCTTTTCTTGACATAGTTTTAGCACCACTGTAGTCTGTTCCTGGCATAGTTTTAGCACCACTGTAGTCTTTTCCTGGTATAGTATTAGCATCGTTGTAGTCTCTTCCTGGCATAGATTTAGCACCGCTGTAGTCTTTTCCTGGCATAGTTTTAGCACCGCTGTAGTCTACTGTAGTACTGTAATCTTTCCTCGGTATATTTCCTATGACAACGGTCAACAACGTCTTCATGGCGCACAATTACGCAGAACAAAGGGAAGCAACAATGGTTGTGGCGTGAGAGTGATTTACCGGCCTTCGGCGAAGAAAACGTCGTGTATTGTAAGTAAGGGGGGCGTATCTGGGCCCTGTACAGTTTATCAACTCGTAGTTACAGGCCCTGGTCATCGGACCCACCAAAAGATTAGCTCAGAGATGACAAGGGTCGGGACGTGTCTGTGTCCGTCGTTCACATCAACAAGTTCTGCGCGGTGACAGTAGTTTGTGTACAATAACTTTTTTCTTCTTGTTTTTATAGTGCGCACTTAGCCTTACAGAGGTTATTAGGATACATTTTCACGTTGTGATTCGCACCAAGGATTAGCGCTCGGTGTTAATTAGTGCTATACTTTGACTATTTGTATAAACTTTATATTAGGCTATATGAACTATATGACGCTATGAAGTGGACGCGTGTTGTATTATGTAATGAAGGGTAAATGTAACATAGAAACAACTGCCAAGGTCACGTGTCACGTGTATTAGCTGATGCACTGTTGTACTGATGTCAGTGATAAATGGCCGAGCTTTATTGATGATCGCTGCATTCTTAAGTTCCGTTTGTGTTCCCCCCTCCCCCCACCCAACCAGGGGTAAATGAACAAAACTCAGGGACTATTCCTAAACTTGCTTGTTGGTCCCTGGACGTGTGTTAACACCCGCCCCACTTACTACTACAGTGTTTGCCAACGTTGAGATAAGACATACACATAAAGGGATCCCGTCTCCCTAATGTTACGCTATCTGCTTGAAATGCACTGTGTTTAGATTCTTTAAGTGTAGACCCTATGGGTACACACCCTTGGATAACGTGAGGTCCTTCTGATGTTGATCCGCTATTGTTTTACCACGCTTGTCATAACCAGGGCCCCGATGTTTAGCAGTTGATGAAAACATCGATGTCCGCGTCTGATTCTAAACTTGATGACATCATCCTGCACATTTGGAGTCTGGGTTGAATTCCGTGACTGCGCCATGCAGCACCCCCCACTGCGCCATGCAGCACCCCCCATTGTGCCATGCAGCACTGCCCCCCACTGTGCCATGCAGCACCGCCCCCACTGCGCCATGCAGCACTGCCCCCCATTGCGCCATGCAGCACCGCGCCCCCACTGTGCCATACAGCACCGCCCCCACTGTCCCATGCAGCACTGCCCC
>MUZC01000094.1:124500-134771 GCA_002072015.1 Radix auricularia | reverse complement strand
AATTCCGTGACTGCGCCATGCAGCACCCCCCACTGCGCCATGCAGCACCCCCCATTGTGCCATGCAGCACTGCCCCCCACTGTGCCATGCAGCACCGCCCCCACTGCGCCATGCATCACCGCCGCCCCATCCCCCAGCCTAATATCGTCGTGGCCGTAGCAGACACGTAGTGTGATACCTCTGCTTGGCAGCTGTGACTAAGACAAAGAAACAGAAAAAACGTATCCTTATTTTGATAGCCGTTGCTAGCCTAGCTAAGAAGGCTACGCGTTAATTCGAGTTGTCAAAAGTCTGCGCACCGCTTTTGTTTCGTTTCATTCTTTAAGATAACACAGTGCCAGGGCCACATGGTCATTGTCGGCTGTTTTAGCAAGTGGTCAAGGTCAGCTGATTGACCATTATGGTCACTGAGGGCTGTTTGACCCTGAGGTCACTAAAGGTATTTTAACCCTGAGGTCACTGACGGCTGTTTGACCATATAGTCACTGACGGCTGTTTGACCATATAGTCACTGACGGCTGTTTGACCATATAGTCACTGACGGCTGTTTGACCCTGACGTCACTGACGGCTGTTTAACCCTGAGGTCACTGATGGCTGTTGACCCTGAGGTCACTGACGGCTGTTTGACCCTGAGGTCACTGACGGCTGTTTGACCCTGACGTCACTGGCGGCTGTTTGACCCTGACGTCACTGACGGCTGTTTGACCCTGAAGTCACTGACGGCTGTTTGACCCTGACGTCACTGACGGCTGTTTGACCCTGACGTCACTGACGGCTGTTTGACCCTGACGTCACTGACGGCTGTTTGATCATATAGTCACTGACGGCTTTATGACAATATGGTCTCTGACTCTTTAAATAGTGCCAAATAACTTATTCGACATAACCGACAGTAACACATAACATTCGTTAGTAACATATGAGGGTAGTTTTATCAATAATTGATGTACCCACCAAACGTTATGTCTGTTATGATACGCAAACATAATCATATTAATCCCTTGCTCTTCAAACACTTTTGTCACCTTGGAGACAATTTCTCTTATATGTGCTTCGGAAATTACCTTTATGTAGAAATGTTAACATGAAATAACATTCACAGTGTAGTCTACACGAAAAAGTCAAAGGGCGCAAAGATCGTTTTTCATTGGTCCGTTCTGTGTTTCTTTCTATCTCTATCGCTCTTTTTCTGACTCTCTCTCTCTCTCTCTCTCTCTCTCTCTNGAGAGAGAGAGAGAGATAGAGAGAGAGAGGGAGAGATAGAGAGAGAGAGAGAGAGAGAGAGAGATATTTATATATATATAACAACAAAACAAAACAAGAAGTTGAGGAAACCATTAGAATTTCCAATCCAAACCGCCATGCTGCTACGCATTATCGAAGATCTGACCATATGGACCCCCTGCTAGCGTGGTGTAGCGACCTGATGTTGTAATGGGGTGGGGTGTGCACTGACCCAACCAAAAGTCCCAGTCTCCAGGAGTCCTGGGGTGATAAGCCCTCTGTGGAGGTCCATGATTTGTTGCCCCAAAGTTTGCCAACGACTCCAACTAGAGGACGTTACGACTAATAGACTAATAGCAATGTTTGGCCCCTTGTCTCTAAAATTAGATTTCTCACAGGATGGACTTCCGCTCTTTAATAGGTGGTGTTGGATTGTTGGTGGTTCCGGTTGGATTGTTGGTGGTTTCGGTTGGATTGTTGGTGGTTCCGGTTGGATTATTGATGCTTCCGGTTGGGTGGTTATTTCTACATCAAATCAGCAATGTCACTGATCACGTGATCGACTGTCACATTCGTATGCTAAGATCGATTAGACATCGATAACACAAACAAGAGAGAAACTGGTCAATTTTATGGGTAACGCTGGACTGTGATGTGACTTACACAGCCAGTAAACACGTGGTGATAATGGTCTTATTTCAGATGCTGTGTAAAACTGTGTTGTGTTGTATTGTGTTGTATTGTGTTATGTTGTGCTTTTCTACTTAAAGATTTCCGTAATATTCCTCCACTCTAGTATACATCAATACCAATAGATCAATATCATGGGCATTGTGTCGGTATAGTCTTACACTGCGCCCTCGTTATTACGTCGTCATAGACGTACACTGCGCCCTGGTTATTACAACGCTATAGACGTACACAGTGCACAGGTCAGGTACGATATGGTAGTTGTTAACCTAAAAGTAGGTCACAACCAAAGTTTGACGAGTATGGGCATGGTCCTGAACGAGCCTTATCGATGGCTTACGTTCGAGAGCCGCTTACCAAGCAAAATTCATCTTATCAAATAGATAACATAACTTAGTATTAGCTCCGTCATGTTGTCTTTGTGGTCTATGGACCGCCCCGTCTTGGAGTCTTTGTGGTCTATGGACCGCCCCGTCTTGGAGTCTTTGTGGTCTATGGACCGCCCCGTCTTGTTGTCTTTGTGGTCTATGGACCGCCCCGTCTTGGAGTCTTTGTGGTCTGTGGACCGCCCCGTCTTTGTGGTCTGTGGACCGCCCCGTCTTTGTGGTCTGTGGACCGCCCCGTCTTTGTGGTCTGTGGACCGCCCCGTCTTTGTGGTCGGTGGACCGCCCCGTCTTGGAGTCTTTGTGGTCTGTGGGCCGATACCACAGTACTGAACTATCAGCCCAAATAATCTGTATAAACGCTTGCATCTTTTTATTCAGTTTTCAATCCCCGTTGTTCAAACGTCCAACTTCATGACGTCAGAGCCTTCTCTAAGTATTATCTGACGTCATGGCAGATCTATTGGTCGCCAGAGCCGGGTGGTTCAGTGGCATTAAATTTATTAGAACTTGTTCTTTTTTTTTAACTTTTGATGCTTCATTGTCGAATATTTGAAGTTTGAATTTTCTAATTCCGTCGACTTCCGGTCTTGTCAATACAAGTTAGAGCGCATGACACGCGCACATTTCAATAACGGCCATTTTGACTTCTTGCATTTGACAACCTGACTTGTGTCCTGGTTGTTTACTTACTCTTCTCTGAGACGAGGGAAGTGTGTGTGTGGGGGGTGGGGGTGGGAGGGCATTGGCTCGGCAATCTGGGGGCCAAAGGGTGAGCGCTATGTGGCTCCCATACCAAAGACCAAAGCGGTTTCTAAGAGGCAATCAAAGGTCAAAGGTTGCTGACTGATGTAATCGTTAGAGGATGAATTCTGTGATGTTGTTGTAGCACGACGTTGTCTCGTTGACGGCGCGTGCTGCACGAATACCTGTCGAGTGCTGATCCAAATGGGGAAAAGGGGGAGGGGCGGAAATTTTTACAAATGTGGTCATCGGATTCCAACCATCACTTTTAAGTTTTCAAGGACGTTTACATTTCCAGTATCATTTTCGTTGTTTTAAACCAACCGTGCGTAAATTGCTTGTTTTATTATTCAATGTTTCTCAAATTCCAGAAACTGCTCGTTGAAGAATACATGTAATAAATCACTGTTTGAACTACTGTAACAGAAATATTGTGTTAAAGAGTCGTGTATCCCAGTGATGACCGATGTGGATTACAAAACAAGTTACTGACCAAATGACTGTGGCTTTAGCCGGGATCTGAGGATTAACGAAGATCTTTCAACGATCATCGCAGTCACAGCACCACCCAACACAGTGTCACACAAACTAGATCAACAAGGACCAATAAAGATCAACAAAGATCAAGACTTTCCCAGATCACGCAAAGGATTACATTTTTTCGGATAATCGTCGAAAGATCACACAAAGGGAGGCAATCAATCTACTGTCTTTTTTTTCTGTTTTTCCCCGCGCCAGGGGGAGACCATCTCCATTGCAAGCCGCCATGTTTGTGTCCAACATGTGGGCCATGCCCTTTGAGGATGGCTTCGCCTAGTAAGTCAATTCTTTTTTCGCCCCATTCATCTTCAAATTTAACAAATATAATTTCCTTTAAAATGTTGGGGGATTAACAGCTATTTCAACTTTTACTCCCACTATTAAGTGGCGCATTACTGTCATGGTACCCTCTATTTTATCCCCCCAAGAAACATTTCAATATTTATGAAATCTCAATAATCTATACATATAATTCTCTACATGGTCCGACCATGCCGAACAAGAAGTAACAAGAAAGCTGTCTGACCTCTGACCCCAGCGACCAATCAGATTGCAAACAGAGATAGTAAACATTAAAAATTTCGTTGAATTGAAGTCATTTACTGTGTTCTTTGAGAACAACAATAGACATGTATTTCACAGTGTAATGGTTATAACTTTCGCCTAACACGCAGAGGTCGCAGGTTCAATTCCCAGCTAAGACATTACATTTTTATTTTTTTAAAAAAATGTTTGTGTTTGTGCCTGTTCATTTCCTACTATCTTTTCGATCACCATAACAAGCACGAGACGAATGGGAATAAGCTTGACGAATGACCTTTGTCAGTTTATGTCAATTAGTTTATGGTTGGCAAGCTAGGGTGGTGCGGGGTGGCGAGTGGCTAACCACAGTGCACATTTTTCCAGATCAACATTGTGGCGCAGTTATCACCGCATCCGAGGTTCATTCGCGTTGTTCTGATTTCATCGTGATGTAGTTTGTGTCTGTTCACCCCCCCCCCCGAAACTTTATTTTCACTATCTATGAGCAAATCTGCGGCGTATGATACGCCGCGGGCATGTAGTATTTATTAATTCATATATTTTATTATGCGCGATCAAAGGGAAGTCAGTCGTAGTTAATCATGGAACATAGCCTTGACAATGTTTCTGACTTTTATCATTGACAAATTAAAAATTTTCAGAGTTCAGGTATGTCTGAGGAGAATAACTTTTTTTCCAATAAACGCATCATTTTCATGCGGGTCTTGTTTGTGATGTGTTCCTCTCTTAGATTACGTGATCCTAATGACACATTCCTTTTTACACTTCTAGTTTCCACAGAGTTCCCACCACTTAATGTCGCATTTATAACATCTAGTTATCACAGAGTTCCCACAAATTAATGTCGCATTTATAACATCTAGTTATCACAGATTTCCCACCATTTAATGTCGCATTTATAACATCTAGTTATCACAGATTTCCCACAAATTAATGTCGCATTTATAACATCTAGTTATCACAGAGTTCCCACCATTTAATGTCGCACTTATAACATCTAGTTATCACATATTTCCCACCATCTAATGTTGCACTTATAACATCTAGTTATCACAGATTTCCCACAAATTAATGTCGCATTTATAACATCTAGTTATCACAGAGTTCCCACCATTTAATGTCGCACTTATAACATCTAGTTATCACAGATTTCCCACCATCTCACGTCGCACTTATAACATCTAGTTATCACATATTTCCCACAAATTAATGTCGCATTTATAACATCTAGTTATCACAGATTTCCCACCATTTTTCTACACATACCTTGTTACATAACACCTAGTTATCACATATTTCCCACCGATTCTTGACACTATTTAGATAATCCCGCCCTATTCACCAATTCCACTGGCCTCCCCCNGATTTATGGGAGGTCAGAGGTCACTCTGCCAGTGCCACCCTCGTCCACCCCTGCCCCCCCCCCAACTCCCCGAGCCTGTCCGTACGGGTAGCCACGCAACTCGTTAATGAGCCCTCGTGTGTGCAGCAGGGAGCGGGCTGGATCAATACTTGATTATGATAAAAAATGGCGTCCCTTTTATTTCTGTCCTTTTTGCCGAGTTCCAGCCCCTGTTTGATGATTGGTAAATGGTCGTGATTTGAGGGATACCAGAGTGAACTCCCTTGAGTTGTCTCGTGAAAATTTGTTTACTTTTTTTTTTTTTTTTGATGTGAGGCTGTATGGGCATTTATAAAAGAAAAATATATTAATTGAATATTTTATGTACAAAATATTCTCATTTTGTGGATGTTTTATGGATGTTGCAGAAAACCAAATTCATCTTCGCATCCGCCGACCTACATTTGTTTGTTTATGTTCGCTGTAGTACACAAAGACTGTTTGTCATAAAGATGAATGAATACAATTACCTTTTATAAACTGTGTTGCTTGTTGTTTTCATACAGGTTTATGGTTACAGCTTTTTGGTTTCGAAATTATGTGGTTAGTTAGATTTTTTTTTTTTTTGGTGGGGGGGGGGTTAGATTTTTTGGGGTGGCATTTGTGGGTGGTCTTTTAATGTTGTGTGTTTGCTAGTGTTATGTTGTGTTTGTTTGTTTGTTTGTTTGTTGTTTGTAAGCGGCCACAACACAAAGTTGACAATGTATGTGAGCATACCTTCCGTTTAAGGTCGAGGTTCGAGTCCGAGTCCATAGACTTGTAAAGTTCTGGTCGTTTGACCTGACACTGTATTTGTATGACACAATGACACACACACACACACATACACACACACACATACATACATACATACATACATACGTGCATGTGTGTGTATATGACATATACTCATATAAAGTATACTCATATAATGTATACTCATATAACGTGTACGCCTTTTACTCATATAACTTATACTCATATAACATATACTCATTTAACGTATACTCATACAACGTATACTCATACAACGTATACTCATACAACGTATACTCATACAACATATACTCATATAACATATACTCATATAACGTATACTCATATAACGTATACTCATATAACATATACTCATATAACGTATACTTATACAATGTATACTCATACAACGTATACTCATATAACATATACTCATATAACATATACTCATATAACATATACTCATATAACGTTTACTCATATAACGTATACTCATATAAAATATACTCATAACGTATACTCTTATAACTTATACTCATATAACGTATACTCATATAACATATACTCATATAACGTATACTCATATAACTTATACTCATATAACTTATACTCATATAGCGTATACTCATATAACATATACTCATATAACATATACTCATATAACATATACTCACATAACATATACTCTCATAACATATACTCATATAACGTATACTCATATAGCGTATACTCATTTAACGTATACTCATATAACGTATACTCATATAACTTATACTCATATAACGTATACTCATATAACGTATACTCATATAACGTATACTCATATAAAATATACTCATATAACGTATACTCATATAACTTATACTCATATAATGTATACTCATATAACATATACTCATATAACGTATACTCATGAGCAATGTGTTTATTGTACAAACAAGCCTCAAGATAGCCCAGGTCAGGTGCTAATTTATTCCATGTAGATTTGTGTACATACGACCGTTGGTTTGTAAAAAAAAAAAAAAATTGAATAATAAAAAATGTGAAAGTTTCAATTTTTCATAAAAGTAAAAGAATAATTTGGTGTAAATTTCTGATTTATTATTTTCTGAAACAAGAATGTGATTTTATTTTAGAATCAAGTTTTTTTAAAATTATTTTTATTGGTGTCTTTTGTAGCAGACTTTTAGCAATTCTGGCAAAGTCGATTGTTCTTTTTCTGCATTGTCTGATGTTTTCCCAAATATACATCTAGCAATCTTTGCATTGTCCGCTAGCAATCTTTGCATTTTCTTCTAGGAACCTTTGCATTGACCGCTAGCAATCTTTGCATTTTCTGCTAGGAACCTTTGCATTGACCGCTAGCAATCTTTGCTTTTTCTGGCAGGAACCTTTGCATTGACCGCTAGCAATCTTTTCATTGTCCGATGTTTCCCTATGAATGTATCTCTAGCAATCTTTGCCATGTCCGATGTTTCCCTATGTCTGTTTAAAACATCTGCACATTTTATCAACTTTGTGTGGCTGGGAGACTTTTCCTTCGGAGATGTTTGGAGAATTTTTTTGTTTTGTGTGCGTTGATGAATTGACAAGAAAAAAAAAATGTCCCTACATTTTAAGGCCCTATCGGCCAAGTGATGGAGAGAGATTAATTTCGAAAGAAGATTTTTAAAAATACTCCTTCAGGTGATTAGATATGATGAAGTAAGATATGTTTGGTTGTGGGGGGGGGGGGGCGGATGGTCGGGGTCATAAAAAAAATACAGTGCTAGTTATTCAGGAACACCTGATATGTTATTTTNAAATAGACTGAGGGGTGGATGGGGTGGAAGCATGTTTGCCGTTATAACAAGATTATAGAACTTCGATGACCTGTAACAAGAAAAAGAAAATACAGGAATTATTCCCCTTGAAATAAAGAAATCATTAAAATACAGTAGGCTAATTACCAACAAGAGTAAAGAAAATACAATGGCATGTGTTCGTTAGGGCGCGAAATAATTACTCTTTAGGGCGCCAACCAGATTTTATTGTGTAGGGCGCCAATGTGATTTGCTCGTGTAGGGCGCCAATGGCCCTAAAGGGGGTGGATTTGAGAGCACAGGGTGAAAAGTACATTCAAAAGTGTGTTAAAGAAAAAGATTTGTGAAGATGTAGTTATTTTCACATTGTGTTTACACGGAGGGATAAGAACTCAACAATGCTTCACATGCCACAAGAGGGGTGATAATAGTTTAGTATTATAGGTACATTCAGGCACAAGAAATGACAAGTATCACAAGTAGGAAAAGTAGGCCAAGCAGGAAGTCACAGGGAATGATTAAAAAGAATGAATGTCTTTATATCTATACATTCAAACCCGTGTGGACAACTTACACAATCACATCAAATGAAACGACTTTCCCCCCTACATGACGTCATATTACACTCCCCCTACATGACGTCACACGGTGCCGTGGACTAATTGGCTTACAATGATTGGACGACGCAAGGTTTTCAACTTTCAACACTTATGATCTTGTCTTTTCACATTATACCACCCCCCCACACACACACACCCATTTTCCCGAGTTCTCATTCACACGTTCTTCTTCCAAAATGAATATTCTATTGATCTCTTTGGGAAAATCTATTCGATAATATTCTTTTACATTGCCTTTCTTCTCTCCCTTTAAATGTCCCTTGCTTATGTCCCTTTGATGGCCACTTACATCATCCTAACATGTCGAAGGTCACAACATGGCCGCCCTCTTAATCCCCTAATGTCTTCCGGTTCCGGTTCGTAACTTTATCAGAAGATCTTGACCTTGTGCTTCCCACCACCAGCCCCACCCCAACCCTTTTCATCAACACCTCTCCCCCCCCCCACCTCCCAACCACAATAACGTGTAGAGTGATGACCTTAATTAAGATTGATAGATTTATACAAAAGCAGTGGGGAGGGGGGGATTATTACGCCGGTAATTATTTAAGTTTTGTTTCTGTTACTGGGAGGCGGGGCAGGAGCTGCAATAAACACTTTTAGATCAGACATTGAGTTATTTATATGGCTGGGGGGATGGGGAGGGGTGGAGAGTTGGAGTCAAGGCCAGGTTAAAAGCCGACATAAATGTTTTGTAACATTATAAATCTCTGGAGCTAACCACCAACCTACCTGGCAAGACACAATCTACTGACTAGACACCACACCTGACGACCTGCCTGTTACCAACATAATGACCTACTTAATTACTTACCTCCTCAACTTCCACCAATATATATGGTGTATCTATTAATATTAATAAGTATTTTCCACAATTATCTATTCATCTATCAATGTACCTTCCGCCAATATCTACTTATCTATCAATGTACCTTCCGCCAATATCTACTTATCTATCAATATACCTTCCGCCAATATCTACTTATCTATCAAAATACCTTCCGCCAATATCTACTTATCTATGAACCTTGGTAGAAAGCTACATATCCTCGAGGCTACTCCACGAGTTCGTTTAGTTCGTTTAAAAAAATTAAAAAAACATTCTATTTATTTAATTTTTCTTACATAATCATTCCATTAAAAATGTGTCACCACCCATCAAAGTGTGTCATCACCCATTAAATTGTGTCACCACCTATCAAAGTGTGTCACCACCCATCAAATTGTGTCACCACCTATCAAAGTGTGTCATCACCCATCAAATTGTGTCACCACCTATCAAAGTGTGTCACCACCCATCACAGTGTGTCACCACCTATCAAAGTGTGTCACCACCCATTAAATTGTGTCACCACCTATCAAAGTGTGTCACCACCCATCAAATTGTGTCACCACCTATCAAAGTGTGTCATCACCCATCAAATTGTGTCACCACCTATAAAAGTGTGTCACCACCCATTAAATTGTGTCACCACCTATCAAAGTGTGTCACCACCCATTAAATTGTGTCACCACCTGTCAAAGTGTGTCATCACCCATCAAATTGTGTCACCACCTATCAAAGTGTGTCGCCACCCATTAAATTG
>MUZC01000094.1:113232-124061 GCA_002072015.1 Radix auricularia | reverse complement strand
CACCCATCAAATTGTGTCACCACCTATCAAAGTGTGTCACCACCCATTAAATTGTGTCACCACCTATCAAAGTGTGTCACCACCCATCAAACAAATTGTGTCACCACCTATCAAAGTGTGTCACCACCCATTAAATTGTGTCACCACCTATCAAAGTGTGTCACCACCCATCAAATTTTGTCACCACCTATCAAAGTGTGTCATATTCGGCATCCTTCCGTCTCGCGAGACGATGGTGCATCACTGTTGGGTTGGGTTGCATTTTTTCGAGTGGCTGTGCAGTCCTATCCTTGAGTGACAGTCTTTGCCACAGTTTTTACACACGAGTTCTGTGCTTCCAAATGTTTTGGCCTTTCTCCTAGCTCTTCTGTCTGCAGCCTCCTCCATTCTTCGCTCCTCGGCTACTATGACGCCCTCTTTGACAACTGTGCGCCACGTAGATCGGTCTTCTGCCTTACACTCCCAGTCACTTGTATGTATTTTGGCTGCTTTCATGTCCCTTTGACAGACATCTTTAAATCGCAAGCGTGGGCGACCTGTTTTCCTCTTTCCTGAAGCAAGTTCACCATATAGGAGGTCCTTCGGGATGCGGCCGGGGCTCATTCTTTTGACATGTCCTAGCCACCTCAGGCGTCTTTCACTAAGAATTGAGAACATGCTTTGGGTATTGGCACGCGTTAGTACCTCACTATTAGGCACTTTTTCTTGCCATTTAATACCAAGGATGCGGCGCAAGCATCTCAAATGGAAGCTGTTAAGCTTACGCTCTTGTGATGTATAAGTGGTCCATGTCTCGCTCCCATATAGTAGTGTACTGATGACACAGGCTCGATAGACGCACAGTTTGGTTTTCTCCGTTAGCTTGGTGTTTTGCCAGACCCGCTTATTTAGTTTAGCCATTGTTGCGGCTGCCTTGCCAATTCTGCTGTTTATTTCTTCTTCAATGGACAGTGTATTGGAGACCTTGGATCCCAAGTAGGTGAAGCTGTCCACAACCTCCAAGTTTTCATTATCGATATTTATGGTAGGAGGAGGTCGAGTGTCTTGGGCCATGATGTTTGTCTTTTTCAAGCTGATTTGCAGACCAAATTCTTTGCAGGCATTGGAGAAGCTTGACACGAGTTGTTGCAAACCAGATTCTGTATGTGCTGTTAGTGCCGCATCATCCGCAAATAGTAGCTCTCGAATTAGGACATCCGTCGTTTTGGTCTTGGCTCGGAGGCGGGCAGTGTTGAAAAGTCCTCCATCAGCTCTGGTATGTAACCAGATTCCCTCACTGCTATCCTTGAATGCGTATCGAAGAAGTACAGAGAAGAATATTGCGAAGAGTGTTGGTGCGAGTACACAACCTTGTTTAACTCCGCTGCTGACAGGGAAGGCCTCTGACTTAGCTCCATCGAACTGTACTGTGCCAAGCATATTTTCATGGAACTGTCTGATGATGGCAAGTAGGTGAGGGGGACATCCAATTTTTGCCAGTATTTGGAATAGCCCGTTGCGACTGACTAAGTCGAAGGCTTTTGTAAGGTCCACAAATGCAATGTATAGTGGCATCTGCTGCTCTCTGCATTTTTCCTGGAGCTGTCGTATGGAGAACACCATGTCTATGGTAGACCGACCGGACCGGAAACCACACTGAGATTCTGGATAGACGCGGGATGCTAGGCTTTGTAAACGTTTTAGTATAACGCGGGCAAAGGTCTTTCCTACAATACTAAGGAGTGAAATGCCGCGATAATTATTGCAATCACTCCTATCACCTTTGTTTTTATATAGTGTCACTATATTTNTTTAACTCCGCTGCTGACAGGGAAGGCCTCTGACTTAGCTCCATCGAACTGTACTGTGCCAAGCATATTTTCATGGAACTGTCTGATGATGGCAAGTAGGTGAGGGGGACATCCAATTTTTGCCAGTATTTGGAATAGCCCGTTGCGACTGACTAAGTCGAAGGCTTTTGTAAGGTCCACAAATGCAATGTATAGTGGCATCTGCTGCTCTCTGCATTTTTCCTGGAGCTGTCGTATGGAGAACACCATGTCTATGGTAGACCGACCGGACCGGAAACCACACTGAGATTCTGGATAGACGCGGGATGCTAGGCTTTGTAAACGTTTTAGTATAACGCGGGCAAAGGTCTTTCCTACAATACTAAGGAGTGAAATGCCGCGATAATTATTGCAATCACTCCTATCACCTTTGTTTTTATATAGTGTCACTATATTTGCATCCTTTAGGTCTTGGGGGATGTAGCCCTGTTCCCAGCAGAGGGACAGAATCTCGTGCAATGGTTGGAGTAAAGCTGTCTTGCCACTCTTTAGAACCTCTGGTGGTATTCCATCATTCCCAGGCGCTTTTCCACAAGCTAGACTGTCAATTGCTTTGCTCAGCTCTTCCTGTGTGGGCACGACATCAAGTTCTTCCATGAGTGGCATATCTGGGATGTCATCTAGAGCGGTGCTGGAGACTGTGGTAACTGTTGAATACAATTCCAGATAATGCTCAACCCACCGTTTTAGCTGTGCTGCCTGGTCTTGAATAATTTCTCCACTTTTGGACTTTAGGGGAGCAGCTTTTGACGTCAAGGGGCCCGTTGCCTTTTTGATGTTTTCGTACATGACTTTTGCATTGCCCATGTCTGCAGCTGATTGTATACTGGAACAGAGCTTAAGCCAGTAGGTATTGACACATTTACGTGCAACCTTTTGGGCAAGTGACTTAGCTGTTTTTAAGGCATGCAAATTGTCGGGTGTAGGCTTTTCCTTGTAAGCCATAAGAGCTTTCCTTTTTGCTTCAGTGACGGGTTTCATCTCGTCCCAATGTTCATCAAACCAGTCCGTGTTTTTGTGAGATTTTTTGCCAAAGGCTTGTATTGCGGATGTATAGATTGTGTCTCTCAGATGCGTCCATTTGGAGTCAATGGTGACGCATGGGGACATCTTTGAGAGACTTTCCTTCACCTTGTCTTTGAACAGCTGCGCTATCGCAGGGTCTTTCATGCAGGAGGTATTGATGCGTGGACTTCCCTTTTTCTTTGTGTGGTACGAGTTTTTCCTCATTATTCGTACTTTGCTGGCGACAAGGGAATGATCCGTGTCACAGTCGGCACTGTGATAGCTGCGAGTGAGTAGGACGCTAGCTAGTTGTGCACGCCTGGTGATAATGAGGTCCAGCTGGTGCCATTGGTGGGATCGAGGGTGTCTCCAAGATACTTGATGTATATCCTTGCACTTGAAGAAAGTGTTGGTCACACACAAGCCTCGTGAGCAGCACAATTCCAGAAGCCTTTGTCCATTTTCATTTAACTTTCCTCTTCCAAATAGTCCAAGGCAGGTGGGCCAGGCTTCGTGGTCGCTCCCCACTCTAGCATTGAAATCTCCTAGGAGATAGATTGCCTCGTCTTTGTGGATGCTGGCTATTGCCTGGTCTAACGCTCCATAGAACTGGTCCTTCTCTTCCGGAGTTGAATAGAGTGTTGGGGCATACACACTAAGAATGTTTGCTGGGCCCGCCGTTGTTCTGAGTCTTAGAGTGAGGATCCTCTCCGTGCCTGATGACGGGGGTTCAATGGATGGTAGAAGAGTGTTTTTAACAGCGAAACCCACACCATGCTGTCTAGGTTCGTCTTTCGGTCTGCCTTGCCAGAAGAAGGTGTAATTGGCCTCTTTGAGTGAACCGTTGTCTGGGAGCCTGGTCTCCTGAAGGCATGCTATGTCAATATTTAGCCTTTTAAGTTCTCTATCGATTATTCCTGTCTTCCGTGAGTCGTTTATGGACTGCAGATCATCAGTGATGCCGGGACACATAGTCCTCACGTTCCAGCTAGCGATTCGAAGAGCTGGGGTCTTCTTTTTCTTTTTTGTATTTCTTGGTGCAGGGCTTAGTGGCCCACTTGTTGAGTGGTACTCTAAAGTGTGTCACCACCCATTAAATTGTGTCACCACCTATCAAAGTGTGTCACCACCCATCAAATTGTGTCACCACCTATCAAATTGTGTCTCCACCCATCAAATTGTGTCTCCACCTATCAAAGTGTGTCTCCACCTAACAAATGGTGTCACCTCTGACCTGAATCAAACCCCCCACCCCCCAAAAAAAATCCTTGGCTAACCTTCGTCTCTTGTTTTGTTCTTGTTCCCTTTCATCCACAATTTATTTGATTTTTTTTTTAAAAACACATTTGTCCACAGTATTTCTTTAAGCCCTGTCCCCCTTTTCCACCATTGTCTCTCTTTTCTCCACTACAATTTTTACACACCTCCACCTCTCTCTTCTTCCGTCACCTTCTCTCGTATACCTCTTCTCATTCCCCATCTACACCCCTAGCTCTAACGTTCATAGCATCTGAACATTGTTTGTGTCCTTATCTCAGGAAACTCTTTGTTCCTAACTGTTCTCTCATAAGTACATCTGAACATTTTTATGTGTCCTTATCTCAGGAAACTCTCTACTCCTCACCATTCTCTCATATTTACATCTGAACATTGTCCTTATCTCAGTAAACTCTCTACTCCTCACCATTCTCTCATATGTACATCTGAACATTTTTATTTCTTCCTCTTGTCCTCCATCCTCTCAATACCACGCTCTCCCTTCTCCCATCTTTCCACGGGAGGCTCTATACCCCCACCCCACACACACAAACAGTATCCATTAATTATATAACTAAAGCGTCCGCCCACGTATACCCCCCCCCCCACACACACACACACACGAACACAGACAGAACCATATCTTCACAACGTAAAAATCTCGACTCTGTAATTGAGCGACGCATGCGCGTACAGTCCACTTCCGTCAACAGTAGCCTCCGTTGGGTTTATTTATAGATAGGATATTGATTAGAGAAAAGATTTGTTTAGGAGCCACCCCACCCCACCCCCTCCCATACCAAGTTTCATCGCCATCAATGCAGTTGATTCATACCGCGCCCAGCCTTAACATCTTGCTAAAACTCATCTTTTACTTAGAACTCATCTTTTACTTAAAACTCATCTTTTACTTAAAACTCAGCTTTTACTTAAAACTCAAATTTAACCTAAAACTCAACTTTTACTTAAAACTCAACTTTTACCTAGAACAGAACTTGTTCTCAGATTCAACATTGTCAGAGATGTGTTTGCTCTTTGCGTCACTGTGGTTCCAGATTACTTGGATTCCAATCTTAGAAAGTTGAGCCCAATCTTTGGGATATACAGAGGCCGGATATATTACACTGCTTCGTTCTCATTTACACTGCCTCGTTCTCATTTACACGGCCTCGTTCTCATTTACTCTGCCTCGTTCTCATTTACATTGCCTCGTTCTCATATACTCTGCCTCGTTCTCATTTACTCTGCCTCGTTCTCATTTACTCTGCCTAGTTCTGACTTTCTCTACATCGTTCTGATTGCCAACGCCTGGTTCTCATTGACAACGCCTTATCTTCATTTAAAAGCGTCACTCCTAGTTTCAAAAGCAACGAGCAGACGACATGACTTGATGCGCATGTGCAGGTCAAAGTTGAGCGTTAAAAAGATAGGACAATGGCGGCGATGACAGGGTAAAGCTGGCGTGTGTTTTGGCAAGAGATAGGAATCGTGGGGCGNCACGATAGAATTTTGTTTAAAATGAAAAAAAAAATTAGTTTAAATTTTGTTGTAATGGCGTCGAGTTTTTTCTTGTTAAGTTTATTTAATGAAAAACTGTTGAGATCGGAACAGGATGTAACATGATGTAAGATTTCTTGTTGGATGTAAGATTTCTTGTTGGATGTAAGATTTCTTGTTGTATGTAAGATTTCTTGTTGGATGTAAGATTTCTTGTTGTATGTAAGATTTCTTGTTGGATGTAAGATTTCTTGTATGTAAGATTTCTTGTTGGATTTAAGATTTCTTGTTGGATGTAAGATTTCTTGTTGGATGTAAGATTTCTTGTTGGATGTAAGATTTCTTGTTGGATGTAAGATTTCTTGTTGTATGTAAGATTTCTTGTTGTATGTAAGATTTCTTGTTGTATGTAAGATTTCTTGTTGTATGTAAGATTTCTTGTTGGATGTAAGATTTCTTGTATGTAAGATTTCTTGTTGGATGTAAGATTTCTTGTTGGATGTAAGATTTCTTGTTGAATGTAAGATTTCTTGTATGTAAGATTTCTTGTTGGATGTAAGATTTCTTGTTGGATGTAAGATTTCTTGTTGGATGTAAGATTTCTTGTTGAATGTAAGATTTCTTGTTGAATGTAAGATTTCTTGTTGGATGTAAGATTTCTTGTTGGATGTAAGATTTCTTGTTGGATGTAAGATTTCTTGTTGGATGTAAGATTTCTTGTATGTAAGATTTCTTGTATGTAAGATTTCTTGTTGGATGTAAGATTTCTTGTTGGATGTAAGATTTCTTGTTTGATGTAAGATTTCTTGTATGTAAGATTTCTTGTATGTAAGATTTCTTGTTGGATGTAAGATTTCTTGTTGGATGTAAGATTTCTTGTTAGATGTAAGATTTCTTGTTAGATGTAAGATTTCTTGTTAGATGTAAGATTTCTTGTTGGATGTAAGATTTCTTGTTGGATGTAAGATTTCTTGTTGGATGTAAGATTTCTTGTTGGATGTAAGATTTCTTGTTGGATGTCATTCAAGACTGCACTTAAGACACATCTTTTTAAAATTTATTTTCAAAATTAATGAAGCAACATTTCTTTAAATGATTAACGTAGCTGATGTATAGCGTATTGTCATTTATGTAGTTAATATGATATGAATGTTTCTTTTTATTGATATATGTATTGTTATTTCCATGTAAAGCGCTGTGAGCCCGGCTCCTTGCTGGGATACAGCGCTATATAAATTATCATTTTATTATTATTATTATTATGTAAGAATTTTTGTTTAAAGTATATCGCAATGCCTCGCTCATTATCAATTTTAATTTTTAAAATCCTGAAATTCTAGAAAGGTGGAAAGGTAGTGACAACTCAGAGAAAGCGAGATTCAACAATAACGTTAGTGTTAGTTTCAGATGTTAGGGTTAGTGTCAGATATTAGGGTTAGGGTTATGGTTAGGGTTAGGTTTAGTTTTGGGTTGGACAGAGCGAGATACAGCAAAGACGTTAGGGTCAGTGTCAGATATTTGGGTAAGGGTTAGGGTCAGATATTTGGGTAAGGGTTAGTTTTGTGTTGGACAGAGACGTTGGTGGAGAAGCCTTTAAAAACGAAGCTGATGACAATGGATACAAAAAAAATGTTCTAAACGATCTGCAAGTGTGTAGCAGACGTGAACTGGGGGAAGTGAGGGCATGACACCTCGATAGGGATACCCCACGAGAGACCACCGTGTGTGTGTGTGTGTGTGTGTGTGTGTGTGCGCGCGCGCGCGTGTGCACGCATGTGGCCATGTCATTTGACCACCCTCTCCCCCCCCCCCCCAAGCGTCTCCTGTAGTTAGAGTTTTACCTGACCGGCGCGGCGTCAACACTGGAATCTCCAAGTGTAAACGGCCTCGCCCGGACCATATCGATTACCGCTTTCGGCCAGTACCATTAATCAGCCAGTGGGCCGTAACGATTACCCAGGTGGGGAGGAGGGGCGGGCGATGAAGTCATAAAAAAGGAAGAAGATTATACCCGACTAACGAATTCACCCGTGCTTAACTACTGGAAGGGAAGGGGGGATGGAAGGAGAGATCTTTTACCTGATTGATTTGTACAAAATGTTTAGGTGTCTGTGCACGGGTCGCCATTAAAGTGAGTAAATTATTGAACGCAAGAAGGAATCGACGAAGAAATTGAAATGTTTAAGGAATAAGGCAGTTGTGTGTTTGTTTATTGCATGTAAAAGTTGGTCTCTGGTGTTGTTGAATGTTTTACTTAGAACTCAACTAACATTTTTTTTTCAGAAGCCCAAGTAACTGATACGAAATATTAAACATACTGAAATGTACAGAAATTATTTTGTAATACCTCAAATCTTTTTACATGTTCCCTTTTCCAAAATTAAAATATAAGCTAAAACAATGACGTAATTATTTTTTTTTACGGTGAGAAACACCACACGCTTTTTTTTAACCGCTAAGGACTGTTGTACTATTTCAAAAATAATCTTTGAATTATAATTATTTTGCACACCCCCTGATGCACACCTAGTATAAGCTTAAACAATGACGTCATAGCGTTACGCAGCCATCCAGTGACTTGGGCTATAATTGTATTTATTTTTGTCAACTTTTGTGTTAGTTTAAAAAAAAATGTTAATAGACATTTTATTGCAGGATTATCTAGATCCTAGAGTGTACATTTAACCCTAAAGTTGCCTTCATTGACTAAAACATCTGCTTAGCCGCTGATGACCACATCATCCTAAGTCCTAATTGACCATTGACCACTGCACTCAGTGACCGGACCAGGCCTTTACACGCAGGCCACAAGACTAACTAAACTCAGAACTCAGAACTAACCTTAAAACCTTATCCACAGGCTTTACGCCATCGGTTTCAAAACTTTTTTGTATTAGGCTCCGTCTGGAATGAAAATTAAAATGTTTAGTGATAACTTTAACAATACTTAGCTGGCAGCCAGTTTACTATGTCCAGGATAAATTAAATAGATAGCAAGACCCATGAAAATTAAATAATCTATTTTTATGACTGTGTCAGACTTAATTCTGAATAGTTTTATGTTTCCTTAAATATTATACCTGCTTCTACTTATTTACGTGTAAATAACGAGGTATGTAAAGTTAGTGGTGGTTAGAGTAGTGGTTAGAGTAGTGGTTAGAGTAGTGGTTAGAGTAGTGGTTAGAGTAGTGGTTAGAGTAGTGGTTAGAGTAGTGGTTAGAATAGTGGTTAGAGTAGTGGTTAGAGTATTGGTTAGAATATTGGTTAGAGTATTGGTTAGAGTAGTGGTTAGAGTATTGGTTAGAGTAGTGGTTAGAGTAGTGGTTAGAATATTGGTTAGAGTAATGGTTAGAGTAGTGGTTAGAGTAGTGGTTAGAATATTGTTTAGAGTAGTAGTTAGAATATTGGTTAGAGTAGTGGTTAGAATATTGGTTAGAGTAGTGGTTAGAGTAATGGTTAGAGTAGTGGTTAGAGTATTGGTTAGAGTAGTGGTTAGAGTAGTGGTTAGAATATTGGTTAGAGTAATGGTTAGAGTAGTGGTTAGAATATTGGTTAGAGTAGTGGTTAGAGTAGTGGTTAGAGTAGTGGTTAGAGTAGTGGTTAGAGTAGTGGTTAGAGTAATGGTTAGAGTAGTGGTTGTGACATTCCAATAATAACACTAATATATTGATCTATTTTATGGGTATTATAAGTCAGGTCTTTGTTGCCATGTCTTTGTGTTGCTCTCATACACATGTTAGTAAACTCAACTAATGAAGTGGTTTTTTGAAAAAGTGGATCGCATTTCATTGCATTTCTAATTTTGTATGAAAAGATCGTCACATTGAGTCTCGTTCATACTTCTAGAACTCAGAGCAAGCCATGAAAACCAACACAGTAGCCACAATTGAAAATTTTTTTAAAATGCGAGACTAGACATTCACCATGGATAAGCTTATGATGTAGTAATCTTTTGTATAGAAGGAGCGTCTGTAATAGATGAGATAAGATAAGATAAGCGTTGACGTAAACATAGTTTGTGCCTATAGTTTTCTGGAAACTACACCATGGAGTAATTCGCAATAGATAACATTTCGTTAACACGGCTGATGGTTTGTTACACAATATTGGATACTCCACCACTCCACCACTCCATCACTCCATCACTCCACCACTCCACCACCCCACCACTCCACCACTCCATCACTCCACCACTCCACCACTCCACCACTCCACCACCCCACCACTCCATCACTCCAGCACTCCATCACTCCACCACCCCACCACTCCACCACTCCACCACTCCATCACCCCACCACTCCACCACCCCACCACTCCATCACTCCACCACTCCACCCCATCAGTGGATCTGGGATGGTTCTGGTCATTGAATAGATGGTTTTGATTTGATGAGCAATTGTGTGACACTCACCAAAAGGTCAGTGTGACACTCACCAGAAGGCCAGTGTGACACTCACCAGATGGACAGTGTGACACTCACCAAAAGGCCAGTGTGACACTCACCAAAAGGCCAGTGTGACACTCACCAAAAGGCCAGTGTGACACTCACCAGAAGGTCAGTGTGACATTCACCAGAAGGTCAGTGTGACACTCACCAAAAGGCCAGTGTGACACTCACCAAAAGGCCAGTGTGACACTCACCAAAAGGTCAGTGTGACACTCACCAGAAGGTCAGTGTGACACTCACCAAAAGGCCAGTGTGACACTCACCAAAAGGCCAGTGTGACACTCACCAAAAGGCCATTGTGACACTCACCAAAAGGCCATTGTGACACTCACCAAAAGACCAGTGCGACACTCACCAAAAGGCCAGTGTGACACTCACCAGAAGGACAGTGTGACACTCACCAAAAGGCCAGTGTGACACTCACCAAAAGGCCAGTGTGACACTCACCAGAAGGTCAGTGTGACACTCACCAAAAGGCCAGTGTGACACTCACCAGAAGGTCAGTGTGACACTCACCAGAAGGTCAGTGTGACACTCACCAGAAGGTCAGTGTGACACTCACCAAAAGGCCAGTGTGACACTCACCAAAAGGCCAGTGTAACACTCACCAGAAGGCCAGTGTGACACTCACCAAAAGGACAGTGTGACACTCACCAGAAGGCCAGTGTGACACTCACCAGAAGGACAGTGTCACACTCACCAGAAGGACAGTGTGACATTCACCAGAAGGCCAGTGTGACACTCACCAGAAGGCCAGTGTGACACTCACCAAAAGGCCAGTGTGACACTCACCA
>MUZC01000094.1:102178-112983 GCA_002072015.1 Radix auricularia | reverse complement strand
CAGTGTGACACTCACCAGAAGGTCAGTGTGACACTCACCAGATGGCAAGTGTGACACTCACCAGAAGGACAGTGTGACATTCACCAGAAGGCAAGTGTGACACTCACCAGATGGCCAGTGTCACACTCACCAGAAGGTCAGTGTGACACTCACCAGAAGGTCAGTGTGACACTCACCAGAAGGACAGTGTGACACTCACCAGAAGGACAGTGTGACACTCACCAGAAGGTCAGTGTGACATTCACCAGAAGGCAAGTGTGACACTCACCAGATGGCCAGTGTCACACTCACCAGAAGGCCAGTGTGACACTCACCAGAAGGACAGTGTGACACTCACCAGAAGGCCAGTGTGACATTCACCAGATGGCCAGTGTGACACTCACCAGAAGGTCAGTGTGACACTCACCAGATGGCCAGTGTGACACTCACCGGAAGGTCAGTGTGACACTCACCAGAAGGTCAGTGTGACACTCACCAGAAGGACAGTGTCACACTCACCAGAAGGTCAGTGTGACACTCACCAAAAGGCCACGCGTTAAGCAAGAAGTTAAAGGAATCTTCACATGTAAGCTTTTGGAGACACTCTCCTGGAAAACGCTCGTTGGTCTACACTTGGAAGAGATGTGCGAGTTTGGGGGGGGGGATGTGTGGCGATGAATGTGAATATTTTGGGGTGTTGGGTAGGGACAACACGTTTTTCATATCAGTAAAATAAAAATCAGCTCAAATATGATCCAAAAATATTACAAAACATGTCACTGGGGTGGTCTCTTCGACCCCACCCCCCGTCCCGTCACACCGCCACCTCATTCCCCCCACCCCTCCCCCATCCACCGACACGCGATCACAATAATCGATATGTGATTCACAGGTATCGCCTCGGCTGGACGCGAGTGGTTGTGGTGGTAGCCGAGAGCTCACTCGCTGTGCGTCCATCGGCGCTTTGACGCACCGAGGCCCTGGCCAAGATTGGGTGAATTTATCGCTCGGTGGTACTCACTCTGTTGTGTGTGTGTCGTCGTCCCTCGAGCGCTCCTCGTGTCGGTGGGGCTGAGAAAACCCGAGGCGTGTGATTCGTTCAATGGATAGAGCTCGGTAGTGTTGTGTAGGGGGGATACGATGAGTGATTCTCTTCTGATTTAGACTGGACGTCTTATCTTGTATGTGTTCAGATCGCGGTGTTCAGATGCATGTGTTCATTTGTTTGTGTTCAGATCGCGGTTTTCAGATGCATGTGTTCATTTGTTTGTGCTCAGATCGCGGTTTTCAGACGCATGTGTTCATTTGTTTGTGTTAAGATCGCAGTGTTCAGATGCATGTGTTCATTTGTTTGTGTTAAGATCGCAGTGTTCAGATGCATGTGTTCATTTGTTTGTGTTAAGATCGCAGTGTTCAAATGCATGTGTTCATTTGTTTGTGTTAAGATCTCAGTGTTCAGATGCATGTGTTCATTTGTTTGTGTTAAGATCGCAGTGTTCAGATGCATGTTTTCACTTGTAATACTTGTAAAACGTTCAGATCGCGGTTTTCAGATGCATGCGTTCAAATGTGTTCAGATCACGGTGTTCAGATGCATGTTTTACCTTGTATGTGTTCAGATCACGGTGCTAAAATTTACCGTTTGTTTTCGTATTTTAGTTTACAGACGCACAAAGAAAAGGAGAAAATGTTGGGAGTGACCCGGGGTCAAATTTTATTTTATTTTCCTACCAGGGTTGGTCATTGTGTATGTATGCTTGCCGGACAAGCCAAACATTGATGGACTTAGCACTCTCTGCCAACAGCGATTTGGGGCGGCATTTAAAATAAGTTAACTTCCTAATGTGGTCAACAAATATGTTGAGAATTCTTGGCGCGCTGACTCGCAAACATTATTGAAACTGGTGACCTCGCTGTACCAATAACTGTGCCGATAACTGTAACAATTACTGTACCAATAACTCTACCAACAACTGTACCAAAAACTGTGCCGATAATATACCAATACCTGTACCAATAACTGTACCAACAACTGTACCAACAACTGTACCAATAACTGTACCAGTACCTGTACCAGTAACTGTACCAATAAGTGTACCAATAACTGTACCAATAACTGTACCAACAACTGTACCAATAACTGTACCAATAACTCTACCAACAATTGTACCAACAACTGCACCAATAACTGTTGTATCTTGAAACCAAACACCAGAATACACCGAACTAAACGCACTACATTACATGACAATGCTATTTATAGCATATGAGTCATGAGGCTTTTTTTTTCATACGCCGAGATTGAAAAAATGCATGCAGAATATGATAGAAATCTTGATACCAGATAGGCTAAAATAACCAATAGAGTAGTAACCGGCTATTGAGACTTGGTTTGAATTAATGTGCACACCTGCCGTGAAGACAAGGTAAAGTCCAGTTGATGCTATTTAGTTTGTCTAGAGAACACGTGGCTGATCGGACCTATTACTTGAAAAACGGCTGCATTGGATTATACGTAATCGTTATTGTTCCCCTTTTGACATTTATTAGGCCGAGTGACCGTTCCTGCTTATGTAAATGACAGAGTGAAGGTTCTTGCTGATGTATTCAATGGAGTCACGGTTCTTACTAATGTATCTATAGTATGAAGGGAGGTTCTTACTAATGTATCTATAGTATGAAGGGAGGTTCTTGCTAATGTTTGCGATAGAGTGATGGTTCTTTCGATTGTTGTGCAGGGTAATGGTTTTTGTTTACGCCGGGCGTTGGAAGGGACCTGTTGAGTTTGATTGATAAGTTAATTAAACTCTTTTCTCTTAGAGCCTTCACCAGCCCGTAATCGCTTTCTCCCTCTCTCTCTCTCTCTCTCTCTCTCTCTCTCACACACACACACACACACACACTCAGAGACCTTAGATTTCGTCAAAGCCAGGCATGTCTATAACTCACACCACAGGTATAATGAAAAGCTGAAAGGTTGACCCCAACAGTTCTATATGGTGTATGTACATCAGTTGACCTCAACAGTTCTATATGGTGTATGTACATCAGTTGACCCCAACAGTTCTATATGGTGTATGTACATCAGCTGACCCCAACAGTTCTATATGGTGTATGCACATCAGTTGACCCCAACAGCTCTATATGGTGTATGTTCATCAGTTGACCCCAACAGTTCTACATGGTGTATGTATGTACATCGGTTGACCCCAACAGTTCTATATGGTGTATGTACATCAGCTGACCCCAACAGTTCTATATGGTGTATGCACATCAGTTGACCCCAACAGTTCTATATGGTGTATGTACATCAGTTGACTTCAACAGTTCTATATGGTGTATGTACATCAGTTGACCCCAACAGTTCTATATGGTGTATGTACATCAGTTGACCTCAACAGTTCTATTTTATGTATGTACATCAGTTGACCCCAACAGTTCTATATGGTGTATGTACATCAGTTGACCCCAACAGTTCTATACTATGTATGTACATCAGTTGACCCCAACAGTTCTATATGGTGTATGTATGTGCATCGGTTGACCCCAACAGTTCTATATGGTGTATGTACATCAGTTGACCCCAACAGTTCTATGTGGTGTATGTACATCAGTTGACCTCAACAGTTCTATATGGTGTATGTACATCAGATGACCCCAGTAGTTCTATATGGTGTATGTACATCAGTTGACCTCAACAGTTCTATATTATGTATGTACATCAGTTGACCCCAACAGTTCTATATGGTGTATGTATGTGCATCGGTTGACCCCAACAGTTCTATATGGTGTATGTACATCAGTTGACCCAATAGTTCTATGTGGTTATGTACATCAGTTGACCCCAATAGTTCTATATGGTGTATGTACATCAGTTGACCCCAATAGTTCTATATGGTGTATGTACATCGGTTGACCCCAACAGTTATATATGGTGTATGTACATCAGCTGACCCCATAAGTTTGGTTGTAACAATTTTCATACATCATGCCATCAATCTACCATCACTACCATCGTGCCATCAATCTAACATCACTACCATCGTGCCATCAATCTACCATCACTACCATCATGCCATCAATCTACCATCACTACCATCGTGCCATCAATCTACCATCACTACTATCGTGCCATCAATCTACCATCACTACCATCGTGCCATCAATCTACCACCACTACCATCGTGCCATCAATCTACCATCACTACCATCGTGCCATCAGTCTACCACCACCACCATCGTGCCATCAGTCTACCATCACTACCATCGTGCCATTAGTCATCAACCAGTAACAAGCCCTGATCCGTGATCGATCTGTGACGATTATTATTTGTGTCTCAGCTTTGTCTCTGCCGTCGTCTGGGGTTTTTCTGGATATATAGACACACTTGTCAGGGTGACACAGTCAGGTGTGTTGTCAGGGTGACACAGTCAGATGTGTTGTTAGTTTGACACAGTCAGATGTGTTGTTAGGTTTACACAGTCAGATGTGTTGTTAGGTTGACACATTGAGATGTGTTGTTATGTGGACACATTGAAATGTGTTGTAAGGTGGACACATTGACATGTGTTATAAGATGAAAACATTGACATGTTTTATAAGATGAAAACGTTGACATGTGTTATAAGATGAAAACATTGTCAAACCGCCTTTTAAAAAGCTTGTAGCTAGATAATATCGTAATGTAAGACTGATAACTGGACTCACCTGTTGCAGACGTTCACACACCTGTTGTAAAATTGATACTTAAACGTGGAGAAAAGCTTGGTCAATCACAGGACTTTAAACAGATGACCTAATACACTTGTATTTTAACTGAGGACCTAAAACACAGGACTTTAAACAGATGACCTGATACACAGGACTTTTAACTGAGGACCTAAAACACAGGACTTTAAACAGATGACCTGATACACTTGAATTTTAACTGAGGACCTAAAACACAGGACTTTGAACAGATGACCTAATACACAGGACTTTTAACTGAGGACCTAAGACACAGGACTTTAAACAGATGACCTGATACACTTGAATTTTAACTGAGGACCTAAAACACAGGACTTTAAACAGATGACCTAATACACAGGACTTTTAACTGAGGACCTAAAACACAGGACTTTAAACAGATGACCTAATACACTTGAATTTTAACTGAGGACCTAAAACACAGGACTTTAAACAGATGACCTAATACACAGGACTTTTAACTGAGAACCTAAAACACAGGACTTTAAAACTGAGGACCTAAACACAGGACGTTTAACAAACACAGGACGTTTAACAAACACAGGAAGTTTATCAGACACAGTAAGTTTAACAAACACAGGAAGTTTAACAAACAGAGGACATTTAACAAACACAGGAAGTTTAACAAACACAGGAAGTTTAACAAACATATGAAGGTTAACAGACACAGGAAGCTTAACAAACACAGGAAGTTTAACAAACACATGAAGATTAGCAAACACATGAAGTTTAACAAACACATGAAGTTTAACAACCACAGGAAGTTTAACAAACACAGGGAGTTCAACAAACACAGGGAGTTTAACAAACACATGAAGTTTAACAAACACAGGAAGTTTATCAGACACAGTAAGTTTAACAAACACAGGAAGTTTAACAAACAGAGGACGTTTAACAAACACAGGAAGTTTAACAAACACAGGAAGTTTAACAAACACAGGAAGTTTAACAAACATATGAAGGTTAACAGACACAGGAAGTTTAACAGACACAGGAAGCTTAACAAACACAGGAAGTTTAACAAACACATGAAGATTAACAAACACATGAAGTTTAACAAACACATGAAGTTTAACAAACACAGAACGTTTAACAAACACAGAACGTTTAACCCCACAGGAAGTTTAACAAACACAGAAAGTTTAACAAACACCACGTTTAACAAACACATGAAGTTTAACAAACACAGGAAGTTTAACAAACACAGGACGTTTAACAAACACAGGACGTTTAACAAACACAGGTAGTTTAACGAACACAGTAAGTTTAACAAATACAGGAAGTTTAACTTAAACTCATAAAGACTTGTACATCTGACTATGAATATCTCTACTAAACGCGTGGTATATTTTCACTACAAGACTTTTACAGACAAGAAACACTTGACAAATTTAACGGAGCATTGATAAATTTGACATAAAAGTTCTCATGGCCTTGACTGAACTGACCAGCAGTCACGTGCTGTAGAAGACCCTGGCATGACATAAGTCATTTTCTTTGAGTAAACTGACCGGTAGTGACGTGTCAGCTGACCCAGACATGAAAACTCCCTGGCCACTTTCTTTGACCATGCAATGACCGCTCAAAGCTTTAACGAAACACCCCGCCCTCCTCTACCCCCACCACTCCCCCCCCCCCGGTACACGGTGTACATGTAAACACTGCCATAGTATCATGTTAACTGTTGTAAAAAAATCTGAACTGTATTTATATCCTGAAGTCGAATGTTGTATGAAATATTTCTTACGTTGGATGTCTATTGTTGGTGTTGTATGAGCGGAATTTGTGTTTAGTTTTTTGTTACAGTTTCGTGAGTGAGATGGCTGTCAAATGTATTACAGTAATAGTTGGATGTCTATTGTTGGTGTTGTATGAGCTTAATCTTTCTTTAGTTTTTGGTTAGAGTTTTATGAGTGAGATGGCTGTCAAATGCATTACAGTAATAGTCTTAAAGGTCTTCATGGACGTCTTTTAACCTAGATTCGCCTTTGGTTCGTGAATAAAATTTCATCAAGTTTTGCAGAAACCTTGTACCTCTATAAAAGGGAAACTATTTAATTTCAATTGAACAACAACAACAACAAAAAAAACAACAACAAAAAAAAACAAAAAAAAAAAACAACAAAAATAAAGAAACACCAATAATTCTTGTTGAAAAAAAAAAAAAACCAGTTAACAACATTATGCTAGGTGCAAGAAGGTCATGTCTTCCTTATGGATCTTCGTGCAACTTGATGAACTTTATGGATTTTACATTTTCTCTTGACAAAACGAAAAACAAGACAACTTCATAAAGCACGTTGAAAATAGAAATAGAACAGTGAGCCTCGTTTTGGAATGTTAGTTATTGCAACGAACAGTGGGCCTCGTTCTGGTATTTTCGTTATTGCAACGAACAGTGAGCCTCGTTCTGGAATTTTCGTTATTGCAACGAACAGTGAGCCTCGTTCTTGAGTGTTCGGCAATTTTTGGGTTCTGTTCTGCAAATAAACAGATATTAACAAAATCTGTAAGATTAGAAACACGCTCACGGGTATGGAATCACTTTGTGTATCGAGAAGACGAACTGGCAAAAACATTTATCCGAGGGTGAAGCCATTCTAGATCTGCTATCAGTCAAGCAAATTTTATTTATTTTGTCTCTACGACACAATATTTGGATCAAATTAAACCATATAGGTGTGGAGAAATAATGCCCTTTAGTGGGTAAAATAATGCCATTTAGAGGGTAAAATAATGCCCTTTAGTGGGTAAAATAATGCCCTTGAGTGGGTAAAATAATGCCCTTGAGTGGGTAAAATAATGCCCTTTAGTGGTTTAAATAATGCCCTTTAGTGGGTAAAATAATGCCCTTTAGTGGGTAAAATAAGGCCCTTTTGTGGGTAAAATAATGCCCTTGAGTGGGTAAAATAATGCCCTTTAGTGGGTAAAATAATGCCCTTTAGTGGGTAAAATAATGCCCTTTAGTGGATTAAATAATGCCCTTTTGTGGGTAAAATAATGCCCTTTAGTGGATTAAATAATGCCCTTTTGCGGGTAAAATAATGCCCAATGATGGATAAAATGATAAAATATACCGTGACAAGAAAGGGCAGTAACTAGGTCAACAAATCCCATTCACCGTCATCGATCCTCTCTTAACTAGGTCAACAAATCCCATTCATCGTCATCGATCCTCTCTCTCTCTCTCGCCCCCTCCCCCCAAACGACCACCGTGAACCCTGGGTGGTAAACCTTGGTCCAGTTCTGTTTGACCCCCCTGCTGGTCAGCTCTGCTGCGCGCAACCCGAGCGCTGTCCACTTTGTGACGCTGTATAACTTTCAACACCGGGACGACCCGGTCTTATTGACGGACACGACGAACTAATGGTCAGCAGCCTCGGACAGGGAGTGGACAGCGATAATCTGACGGAGGAGCAATAGTTTTAAAAGTTGTTCAAGCCACTAGAGAGAGAAAGATGTTCCTAAAGTATGAACGAACATGCAGTTAGTTGATTAGAGGGGCAATGTACAGAAAGGTCACGTGTACAGAAAGGTCACGTGTACAGAAAGGTGGCATGTACATAAATGTCACATGTACAGAAAGCTAACATGTACAGAAAGCTAACATGTACAGAAAGGTCACATGTACAGAATGGTCACATGTACAGAAAGGTCACATTACAGAAAGGTCACATGTTTCACCATTAATAGCCAACTCTCTGCGCACAATTGAATAAAAAGATGTACACATTTTTCGCACCCTTTTATTGCCTGCACCATAGAAAGTATTTTTTAAAATCTTACACACACACACACACACATGACGAAATATATATATGCATACGCGTGTGTGTGTTTGTGTGTACACGTGTTGTGGATTAGAATGTTGTTGAAGTTTTAGAATGTTATCATTAAATCAAAGAAAATGTGATATTATTAACCGTCCTTACAACTCTTCAAGGTCAAACATGTCAGACAAAAAAAAACAACAGAAAAACCATCGCTGATTTCCCTTACCACTATTACGTCATCGGGGGGGGGGGGGAAATATTCCAAGTCGCTTGACTGCATGCCATTATCTTCAACATGTTGGTTGTTTGCAAAGTGGGATGACATCTAGATCTGCCCTTGATGACATCTACATCTGCCTTTGGTGACATCTACATCTACTTGCGATGACATCTAAGTCTGTCTGGAAATGTCATAGAAAAATATAAATCACATTTTCCTTTCAACCTCATCAGATTTTAACGCCGTATACCCATGAGATAAAAATAGCTCCTGACGTCATGACCTCGTGACTCGTGACATTGTGTCTTTGACACTTTTTTCCGCCTACTTCGTACTCTCTAACGACTCTGATTGGTGCACTGAGCAAAGGACAAGATTACTCTCTAACGACTGCTGATGTTCTGATTAATAACATTAGGACAATAGGACATCTTAACATTAGGACAATAGGACATTTTAATATTAGGACAATATGACATCTTAACATTAGGACAATAGGACATTTTAATATTAGGACAATATGATATCTCAACATTAGAACAATAGGAAATCTTAACAATATTATCTTTTAGCATTAAAACAATAGGATATCTCAATATTAGGATAATAGGGGATCTCAACATAAGGATAACAGGACATCTTAACAATATGACATCTTACCAATAGGACATCTTAACAATAGGACATCTTAACAATAGGACATCTTAACAATAGGACATCTTAACAATAGGACATCTTACCAATAGGACAACTTAACAATAGGACAACTTAACAATAGGACAACTTAACAATAGGACAACTTAACAATAGGACAACTTAACAATAGGACAACTTACCAATAGGACATCTTAACAATAGGACAACTTACCAATAGGACATCTTAACAATAGGACAACTTAACAGTTGTACCATCTGAAGAGTGTCTGGATCTTGTGACTAGAGTAAAAAACTGTACAGTCCGTTATGTCTAGTTTATGGCACATCCCTATTTCTAGAACATAACGTATAACATATCACTTTGTGTCGCGTCACCTTTCGTACATGTATGTTTTCTATACGTTTCCGCAGCTTGTCTCATAACTAAACGTTCATGTAATATGATTGGCCAATTTTTATAAGATTTTTTTTTTTTTTTTTTTTTTTTTCCAAACGAGAGGGGTTTGTTTGAGAAAAATAAAAATCTGAATCCAATTTTGTATTTTCACGGATTTATTAAATTTTTTCTTCACCTCGCCAGGATTAACGAAACAAAAATTCTTGTGACCGGATTAAAAAGAACATTATAATTGTGAGCTTTATTAATTAAGCAATTTCCAAAGGAAAAGGATTATTGGAATAAAATGTTCAGCAGATAATCAGGATTAATGATTATGCCCAGCGCCTGGTCCGAATTAATGGATAAATGACGATTGGTTTTTGAAGGCTGAAATAATTAAACGGAGAAAAAAAACCAAACAAAACAAAAACAATTTGCATGTGGAGTTTCCCGCCTAAAATGAGGTTTTCACACGATAACCTTATTTACCTCCCTTCGTTACACGGGTGAGTTATCTCTTGTCTCAAGCTGTACTCTTGTCTATAGCTGTACTCTTGTCTATAGCTGTACTCTTGTCTATAGCTGTACTCTTGTCTATAGCTGTACTCTTGTCTATAGCTGTAGTCTTGTCTCTAGCTGTACTCTTGTCCCTAGCTCGCTGTACTCTTGTCTCTAGCTGTACTCTTGTCTCTAGCTGTACTCTCGTCTCTAGCTGTTCTCTTGTCCCTAGCTAGCTGTACTCTTGTCTCTAGCTGTACTCTTGTCCCTAGCTCGCTGTACTCTTGTCTCTAGCTGTTCTCTTGTCTCTAGCTAGCTGCACTCTTGTCTCTAGTTTTACTATTGTCTCTAGCTGTACTCGTGTCCCTAGCTAGCTGTACTCTTGTCTCTAGCTATACTCTTGTCCCTAGCTAGCTGCACTCTTGTCTCTAGTTGTACTCTTGTCTCTAGCTGCACTCTTGTCTCTAGCTGCACTCTTGTCTCTAGTTGTACTCTTGTCTCTAGCTGTACTCTTGTCTCTAGCTGCACTCTTGTCTCTAGTTGTACTCTTGT
>MUZC01000094.1:60405-77408 GCA_002072015.1 Radix auricularia | reverse complement strand
GAGGGGCAACATTACTCGAGCAGAGGGGCAACATTACTCGAGCAGAGGGGCAACATTACTCGAGCGGAAGGGCAACATTACTCGAGCAGAGGGGCAACATTACTCGAGCGGAGGAGCAACATTACTCGAGCGGAGGGGCAACATTACTCGAGCAGAGGGGCAACATTACTCGAGCGGAGGGGCAACATTACTCGAGCAGAGGGGCAACATTATTCGAGCGGCGACTACGGCCTTCCATCGCGACGAAAAAATCTAGAAAATTAAATAAACCGTTTAAAAAAAATATTTTTTTTGGACTATAAATCCCATATAGTCTATATGAGACAAAACTAAAAGTATTTATTATCTTTAATATGATGCGCACCACGCGACAGATTAGCATAAACATTTACAGAACTGTAAAATATTATAAAAGTATGTTCAATATAATACGCACCGCGCGACAGACTTGCATAAACATTTACATGCTACATTGAGATACATAAAAAATAATCTAAAAAGTAATTAATTTAATGACAGTACATTCGATCGATATGGAGTTTTGATCGAATGCATTGTTAGGTAACAAAAGTCTATGCTCAAAATTTCAGCTGGATATGATCCCGGGAAGTGGGTCATTTTTTTACTTTTATTTTTTCATCGCCGCACCCCGACGGGACCGTGAAGTTAATGTAAGAGATTTTTTTATTTAAGAAGCGGTGAAATTTGAGTGTTGCTCCGAGAGGTTAGAACACGTCTGAGAGATCACGTGACACTGATTTGCGCGCGCGGAAACCTGTGACCCTTCGTAGTTTTGGCAATTTAATTTGTGTAATTAGTGACGACAATAAATTTATTTCAAACAACAGCATTGACAGCCTTTATTGGATAACCCCAAATGTTATAGTATCCATTAAACTGACCGCAGGTATCCTATCCTCTACCAGACTGACCCCGGGTTTTAACAGATAAAACTCCACTGACCCCCAGTTTCAATAGCCGTATTCCAGACTGACCCAGGTTGTTTTTTTTTTATAGCTGCCAGGACCTGGTGTTTGTGACTGCGGTTAAGCACTGCCCACGTGGCAATCAAGAAAGATAACATCGTTAGGGAATTTCCTCCTTTTAAGAGCTTTTCTCGGTTGTCCTCCCCTTCCCGGGCCTAAAGTAGGAAATATCAAAGATGAGATTTTTTTTTTTTTTACACAGTTTCCGATTTTTTTCCTGACCCAATTTGACCTTGTGATTTATGGTCATTTTGGGAATTATCTTTTCGTCAATCTGAGGTTGTCAAAGTTGTCAATCTGAGGTTGTCAAAGTTTAACCATGTCTGAGGTTGTCAAAGTTTATCCTTGTCTGAGGTTGTCAAAGTTGTCAATCTGAGGTTGTCAAAGTTTATCCATGTCTGAGGTTGTCAAAGTTGATCCTTGTCTGAGGTTGTCAAAGTTTTCAATCTGAGGTTGTCAAATTAATTTTTTGACACTAAATTTCTACATAAAACCCATGCTTGTATTGATATTCAACAGTTGTATATTTAGCGTAAATTTAAGTTACACGTTAAATTTTCAATCTTGTGTAAATGTGTCTGGACATATGAATTTGCATTTTATATATTACATTTTGATCTGCACTATTTTAAAAAAAAAACTAAACGGGTAAAGGTAGCGCACTGCTTGGATGGTTCTTGTTGTATTGACCTTCGTCGTGGTTGGCTCTCAAAATACAGCTTTTTTCCCCTAAGAGTCCTGTGTGAGGCCCCCACTAATCGGAGGCTCTAGGCGGCTGCCTAGTTTGCCTATGCCTAAAGCCGGCCCTGCCTCTAAACTCGGAGAGGCGTGTTGGAGAATTTTCTTTCATCAAAAATAATAGTTGATTTTATTTCTTTTCAGAAGTTTATTCGGCGCTTCATCGAACAAAGTTTTCTTTTAAAATAATCAAAATTATTTTCTTCTATTCTGAATGTAGACTGCTCAATAAAATATAAAAAAAATATTTAAAAATTTTACTCTAACAAAAAAATAATAATAATCTGTTCATAATTTATGTTTATCTTTCGATCGAAATCCAAACCACGTTTTTTAAAAAATCGGGTTTCACTAATAAACTATTCAACTTACCAAAGACGCAGAAATTGTATGGATGTATTTACACGTGTGACTCTCTACAGCCTCAGCCGCAGAGGAAGAGAATTATAATCTGTCACTATCACAGACTTTTAGAACCGAATTTGTAAAGAATTGGAAATTTAAATGATTGATTTGTGTTTATTTAAAAGTTGTGATAAAAGATATGTTTCTAAAGGTATTTTCGATTTTTAAAATACGGCATATCTTTTATGATCAAAGTCGCAATTAATTTTAACTACGAAATACAAAACAAAGTTAATCTAATACAACTTCAAGATAATCATCAAAGAGGAATTTCGTTTAATAAAAACGTTTCCGATTCCCATATGCAAGAACTCACACATACAAATTATCTTTCTTCCGTCTAGAATTTGGTCTTGTGGTGGGTTGCCTGGGGAGACCAGGAAAACCAAACACTTTATCAACACTTAAAACACTAATAAAAAGGCTAGACTAGGCATAAACTATGGATAAGCGTAGGATGCAATAATCTTTTGCATAGAAGGAGCGTACCGTCTGTAATAGATAAGTTTCTTCCCATTTTAAAAATGCTGAAATTTGCTTATTTTTTAAAATCAAATATCGAATCTATAGAGATTTTAAAAAAAGCATTTTCAATATATTTATGCACTGAACGTGTATAGCGTAAAGGGGGGCGGGGGCTGGGTTTATTTTTTCAACGTGATAAAAATTTGAGTGCACATACATTTGGGTTGTCTTTACAATGTGTGATAATCTGGCTAATTCAGAATTTTTATTTGAAAATTCTGCTACGCGCACCACTACAATTTTCAACCGTAAATAAAAAAAATTTCCCAGACACTTTTACTTACCAGAACTCATGCGGGATCTTGAGATACTAGCATTCCGGTGGAGCGGAACCGTAACATAAACACGTACATGCACCGTTAACATACAGTACGTCACCCCCGAGGACAAGTCCCCATTTTGTCCCCTCGCTCTAGCCTCATCGTGGAAGCAGATCTCCGGGGAATGTTTTTGAGTCCGTGCTCCCACGAGTGCGAGTTGATATCTGAGATCGGGTCTTTCGTGGCTAGGTCCTCACAATGGACACCGCTGTGTCCTTCTCGAGCTTTTTTATAACCCACCGTCAGATGAGTGGGGCTATTTTTAAGGGCTGATCAAATTCACGGGGTGTCCGTGTATTTTGGAGATTTCAAAAGATTAAATGTGTGCAGGTCATTTGTTAGGAAACTGCTGGGTCACTTTGCCACGTTCACACTTTACTTGGCATACTCTCATTCTCTCTGTCTCTCTGTGTGTGTGTCTCTCTGTGTGTCTCTCTATATGTGTCTCTCTGTGCGTCTCTGTGTGTGTGTCTCTCTCTGTGTGTCTCTCTCTATGTGTGTCTCTCTGTGCGTCTCTCCGTCTGTGTCTCTCTGTGTGTGTCTCTGTGTGTGTCTCTCCGTGTGTGTCTCTCCGCCTGTGTCTCTCCGTCTGTGTCTCTGTGTGTGTGTCTCTCCGTCTGTGTCTCTGTGTGTGTGTCTCTGTGTGTGTGTCTCTCTGTGTGTGTCTCTCTGTGCGTCTCTCTGTGTGTGTCTCTCTGTGCGTGTCTCTCTGTGCGTCTCTCTGTGTGTGTCTCTCCGTGTGTGTCTCTCCGTGTGTGTCTCTCCGTGTGTGTCTCTCCGTGTGTGTCTCTCCGTGTGTGTCTCTCCGTGTGTGTCTCTCTGTGCGTCTCTCTGTGTGTGTCTCTCTGTGTGTGTCTGTGTGTGTGTGTCTCTGTGTGTGTCTTTGTGTGTGTGTCTCTCTTTGCGTCTCTCTGTGTGTGTCTCTGTGTGTGTGTCTCTGTGTGTCTCTCTGTGCGTCTCTCTGTGTGTGTCTCTGTGTGTTTCTCTCTGTGTGTGTCTCTGTGTGTGTCTCTCTGTGCGTCTCTCTGTGTGCGTCTCTCTGTGTGCGTCTCTCTGTGTGTGTCTCTGTGTGTGCCTCTCTGTGTGTCTCTCTGTAAGTGTCTCTGTGTGTGTCTCTCTGTGCGTCTCCGTGTGTGTCTCTGTGTGTGTCTCTGTGTGTGTCTCTCTGTGTGTGTCTCTGTGTGTGTGTCTCTCTGTGCGTCTATCTTTGTGTGTCTCTCTGTGTGTGTCTCTGTGTGTGTCTCTCTGTGTGTGTCTCTGTGTGTCTTTGTGTGTGTGTCTCTCTTTGCGTCTCTCTGTGTGTGTCTCTGTGTGTGTGTCTCCGTGTGTGTCTCTCTGTGCGTCTCTCTGTGTGTGTCTCTCTGTGTGTGTCTCTTTGTGTCTCTGTGTGTGTCTCTGTTCGTGTGTCTCTCTGTGTTACTCTCCGTGTGTGTCTCTCTGTGCGTCTCTGTGTGTGTGTCTCTCTGTGCGTCTCTCTGTGTGTGTCTCTCTGTGCGTCTGTGTGTGTGTGTGTCTCTCCATCTGTGTCTCTCCGTCTGTGTCTCTCTGTCTGTGTCTCTCCGCCCGTGTCTCTCCGTCTGTGTCTCTTTTTGTGTCTCTCTGTGTGTCTCTCTGTGTGTCTCTCTGTCTGTGTCTCTCTGTCTGTGTCTCTGTGTGTGTCTCTGTGTGTCTCCCTCTCTTTCCATATTCTCCCCCCCACCCCCACCTCCACCCCCATTCTCATTCTACCTCTTTTGGCCTTGACATGGCGAAAGTGAACAGACAGCTCAGTTCATTAAAAATTTAAAATTTAACTTTAGATTTTCTCTTATTGTGGCCCCTGGGGAGATAAGACCATTTCTGTTTAGTCACGTGACACCATTTTAAAAAAAATAGTTTCCTAATTAGTCGGAGTATTTGGGGGAATCAAAATTGACTCGTCAAAAACTTAACAATTTAACAAAGCAAATACTTTTTTTAACGGTCCTTCTATTATAATCATTTGGTTAGACTTACAGATAATTGATGGAAGATGGGTGGGTGGATGGGTGGATGGATCGATGGATGGACAGGCGGACGGACCGGTGGATGGATGGGTGGATGGACAGACGGACGGACGGGTGGATGGATGGGTGGCTGGATAGCTGGATGGATTTATGGATGGGTGGAAAGATGGATGGATGGGTGGGTGGGTGGAAGGCGGTGGATGGAAAAACGGACGGACGGGTGGATGGATGGGTGGCTGGATAGCTGGATGGATTTGTGGATGGATGGAAAGATGGATGGATGGATGGGTGGGTGGGAAGGCGGATGGATGGATAGACCGGTGGATGGATGGAAGGATAGATAGCTGGATGGGTGGGTGGGTGGATGGGTGGGTGGATACATTGGTGGATGCTTTTGCATGATTCGGCACCACTGTAACGGATAATTTAAGACATTGTATCTATGGATAATTCTCTGTGAACTGGTACGAATCTAAGTGGGCGGGTGCCCTGTGTAACATCTTTAGGTTAGTGGGGCGGGTGCCCTGTGTGACATCTTTGGGTTAGTGGGGCGGGTGCCATGTGCGACATCTCTGGGTTAGTGGGGCGGGTGCCCTGTGTGACATCTTTGGGTTAGTGGGGTGGGTGCCCTGTGTGACATCTCTGGGTTAGTGGGGCGGGTGCCCTGTGTGGAATCTCTGGGTTAGTGGGGCGGGTGCCCTGTGTGACATCTTTGGGTTAGTGGGGCGGGTGCCCTGTGTGACATCTCTGGGTTAGTGGGGCGGGTGCCCTGTGTGACATCTCTGGGTTAGTGGGGCGGGTGCCCTGTGTGGAATCTCTGGGTTAGTGGGGCGGGTGCCCTGTGTGGAATCTCTGGGTTAGTGGAGCGCTGTACAAAGATGAGATCGGAACCCCTCAAAACACTTCCACTGTAGTGTCTACATATTACATACTTATGTCAACATATTACATATAAGTATGTCTACATGTTTTTAATTTGTTGAGTTTTCAAGCAAAGATTTCACCAACCCTTTAATATTAATATAAACTCGATACAAACCTCACCATACAAACCACACCATACAAACCACACACAGTTAAACCACACCATACAAACCACACCATACAAACCACACACAGTTAAACCACACCATACAAACCACACACAGTTAAACCACAACATACAAACCACATGATACAAACCACACCATACAAACCACACACAGTTAAACCACAACATACAAACCACACACAGTTAAACCACAACATACAAACCACATGATACAAACCACACCATACAAACCACACACAGTTAAACCACAACATACAAACCACATGATACAAACCACACCATACAAACCACATGATACAAACCACACCATACAAACCACACCATACAAACCACACCATACAAGCCACACCATACAAGCCACACACAGTCGAACCACAACATACAAACCACATGATACAAACCGCACCATACAAACCACACCATACAAACACAAACTATATCAAAGTTCCAGCTAATTCTTGTTCTATTTTTTCTCTCATTTCAGGAAGTCGGAAGTATTATCGGGAAGGTAAGAATCACTGTTCAATCAACATCAGCCTAATTTTTGTTTGTTTGTTTGTTTGTTGTGTTTTTTTAAATTAACATTACGATACACGTGACTGAATTAGTTATATTCGATTCAATACGTGTTAAATAGTTGATTAATCTTACTGGCGTTTAAGTCTATAGCATATTGTATTTGATGCAACTGATGCAGTACTTGTTAAATAGTCGATTACTTGTTAAATAGTCGAGTACTTGTTAAATAGTCGAGTACTTGTTAAATAGTCGAGTACTTGTTAAATAGTCGAGTACTTGTTAAATAGTCGATTGCAGTGCATATTTTTACAGGAATTGGTATTCGAGAACTTGCACATCAAGTTTAACAAATGTCGTTTTTATAGCGACACCAAATGATAATAAATTAACGTTACCTCGACAATAAGCGTTCATAAATTAACGTCATCTCGACACCAAACGATCATAAATTAACGTCACCTCGACACCGAACGATCATAAATTAACGTCACCTCGACACCGAACGATCATAAATTAACGTCACCTCGACACCAAACGATCATAAATTAACGTCACCTCGACACCGAACGATCATAAATTAACGTCACCACGACACATAATAACCAACTATGACATCATAATTTACTTTTATTAATGACGCAATAGATCTACGCCTTTTCAATATATTTATTCACTGAACATGTCAAGCGTGAAGTACATTTCTTAATTTCACGTGCGATCGAAGCTAATATCAATCTTATTTCTTATCTGAAAGTAACTTCGACAAGGTTTCTCAATGATTTTGTTAAATACTAATGAAGTTGCCAGAGCAAAAGTTTTCTTCACTTAAAAATTGTATAGTATAATTTAAAATTAATTTGGATTCATAATTAAAATTAACAGACGATTTTCAAATAACTACAATCTATTATAATCAATTACTATGCCCTTCCTTGAAAATTCTACCTTCAATGATTATGTTTTCCTTGCCATTCTATGATATATATCTCCTCATGTGCGTCAGACTATGGCAAGGGAGGTTAATCTGACCACTCAACTCACCTGTTACTTCCGTTTATTGCACGCCCCAATGTTGCGGTATTACTGGGCGAGTATTGTGCTGTACCACACCTGGATTAAAGTACTAGTATTGTACCGTACCACACCTGGATTAATGTACTAGTATTGTACCGTACCACACCTGGATTAATGTACTAGTATTGTACCGTACCACACCTGGATTAAAGTACTAGTATTGTACCGTACCACACATGGATTAATGTACTAGTATTGTACCGTACCACACATGGATTAATGTACTAGTATTGTACCGTACCACACCTACTCCGTAGAGGCTGACAATAGCAAGGTGCCACTCTTTCCCGGGCGCCATATCACTGAAATTATTTCACATTAAACCCGGTTCCTCGTGCCGTGCACCCCCTCCCCCTCCCCACCACCACGAGGCCGGGGATTTCCCGATATTTCCCTGCCCCTCACGGATCGGGGAGTTGTGTGTGTGTGGGAGGGGGGTGTGGGGGTGCCATGAGCGCTGGAAGTCGCCATTAGCTATTCTCTATTAGTGTTTGCCTTGAGAGCGTCGCCTCGACAAAAGCCGAGATTTTCTTCTCGCTTGAGATCGCTCAGGTTCTTAGTTCTTTCTATTTAAATAACAAAAAAAATTGGAATTCTCTTTAATTTTTTTTTTCTTAAGTGTAAATTTGCCAAGCCTAAGCTGGTCTGGCTTAAGGGGTATTTTGGCTTTTTAAAATGTGATAGATTTTTTTTTTTTTAAATTCATTATTATTTTTTTAAAAAATAAACGTAAAAAAGTTTGGTTAGAATTAGAAGCAAATAAGAATTTTTTAGGAAAGCTATTCAGTGACGTAGATTTGGTCAGTTCCTTAGCCTTACGTACGTTAGCCTTACGTTCGTTAGCCATTCGTTCGTTAGCCTTACGTTCGTTAGCCGTTCGTTCCTTAGCCGTTTTTTCCTTAGCCGTTTGTTCGTTAGCCGTTTGTTCGTTAGCCGTTTGTTCGTTAGCCGTTTGTTCGTTAGCCGTTTGTTCGTTAGCCGTTTGTTTGTTAGCCGTTTGTTCGTTAGCCGTTTGTTCGTTAGCCGTTTGTTCGTTAGCTATGCTGGTGATGGCGATGGGGTTGATAAAAACCAAACATCAACATAAACATAAACTTTTTCAAGCAAAAAAAGTTAATTATCGTCTAAAGAAAGCTTCAAAAGTTAAAAATGAAATGTAATTCTCTACAAAGTTAAATATAAAATATCATTAATTACAAATTTAAAGAAATACCACAACGATTACGTCCCTGGCAAATACGTCAATAAATTTTGTATATTGTCTGATTTTAAATTATATTTCAAATACGTGTAAAGATTTTATCTTGAATGTTAAATATTAATCATGAAATATTTCCGCTTTGGTAGACTCCAGAGGGCATTCAGGCTTATGTATCTAATCTTTGACTTTGAAAAAGTGTGTGGGGGGGGGTGGGGGGGTTAGTGCCTGAAAACTGTGGCAAAAATTATGTTCCTAAGACTAAATCCATTAAATTAATTACTTCCCTTGGCGATTGTTGACACTGGCAACGCAATCTGATCGATTTTTCGTTTCCACGGCAAGGGGAGAGAACGCCGAGCTTGAACATTAAGAGCCATTGTCAGCCCTTGATAACACGCAAAAACGTTTGGCGGGCCAAACCACTTCGGCCTTTTCCAGTACTTTTATAATTGTAGGGAATTAGTAGCCTGGGCCCCCTGGGCCCCATGCTGATGGGAAATAGCTGGTGTTGATGAGAGTGATAGACCCGTGGTTACTGTAGGTGTATGTATGTGCTAACATCATAGACCTGTGACTACTGTAGGTGTATGCGTGTGCTAACATCATAGACCTGTGGCTACTGTAGGTGTATGTATGTGCTAACATCATAGACCTGTGACTACTGTAGGTGTATGCGTGTGCTAACATCATAGACCTGTGGCTACTGTAGGTGTATGTATGTGCTAACATCATAGACCTGTGGCTACTGTAGGTGTATGCGTGTGCTAACATAGACCTGTGGCTACTGTAGGTGTATGCGTGTGCTAACATAGACCTGTGGCTACTGTAGGTGTATGCGTGTGCTAACATAGACCTGTGGCTACTGTAGGTGTATGCGTGTGCTACCATCATAGACCATGGCTACTGAAGGTGTATGCGTGTTCTAACATCATAGACCTGTGGCTACTGTAGGTGTATGCGTGTGCTAACATCATAGACCTGTGGCTACTGTAGGTGTATGCGTGTGCTAACATAGACCATGGCTACTGTAGGTGTATGCGTGTGCTAACATAGACCTGTGGCTACTGTAGGTGTATGTATGTGCTAACATCATAGATCTGTGGCTACCGTAGGTGTATGCGTGTGCTAACATCATCAATGGACAAGCAGCCGCAGTATATGTAGGTGCTAATTATAGTACTGGGCTAGTGGCTACAGTATACGTAGGTGCTAATTATAGCACTGGGCTATTGGTGGACATTGTCGGACATTGGTGTACATTGGTAATTGACATTTGATTTGAGTGATTGACCACTGCTGGCAGACGTAGGTTGAGTTGCTGAGATGGGGAAGGAGTGCATGGTATGGAATAGTTTTTCTGGGACTGAAATGAAGGGCAAATTTAATTCCAGACAATTGACGCCTGGCGAACACTGATAAACCATTTTTATTTTTCAAATATAAACTTAGTTACTTTATAGCATTTATTTTTGCTTGATGTTTAATTCTTGATTTCCACCCATTAAACATAAGTAACTTTATTTATTTTAGCTCAACTTACTGTTTAATCGAAATTATTTTACTAAAGAAGACGGGGTTAATTTGTAAAACTAAAATCGTTGGCGGATTTCTTTTTTAAATTCTTGGAATTTTCATCTTAAATATCAACGAGAGTTTAAAACAAGATACAAGATTTTTTGTTTATGAAAATAAACAATTTATCCAAATTCTCTGATTTCAAAGTTTATTTTACCCAGTTTTTATTTTATTTTCTTAATATCCATTTTTATCCATCAAAAGCAATTGTGAAAGATTGTTTTATTTTTATTATTATTATTTACTGTTTATTTATTTTGCCCCACATGTTTTCAGGGTTTTTGTTTTTAATGGAAAGTCGTTTCTATTTTGTTTAGAGATTAGATAATTTAAAACTGGATTCTGCTGGTTCTGTGAATTTTGATGGCCTTTACTTTATTTATTATTTTATCGCTAATTTTTTATCTTTTTATTTGAAGTTTTATTTTATTTACTTTAATTTTTGTTTTTTCAAACAACATTTCGTATTGGTAACTTGGCCAGATTTCCCAAACCGCGTAGCTGAACGGGGGGCAAGCGGGTATCATCGCCCCCTTTAAGTACCTCAAATCTAAACAGTCCCCCATTGCTGTCATCCAAAGTAACATCCACAGTTGATGTGTGTGGGAAAGTGGGCGGGGTGGGGGCGGAGTCTAGAGGCTTAGATCACATGATCTATTTGGAATAAAATCAACGCAGGCATTTTGTGGCAGTTTTTGTTGAGTTTTTTTATTTTACCTGGTAACTTAGTTTATGGGAAGACAATCAGAAACTATGGGATTAGCTTAGGATTAAACTCCGATAACTTTACTCCGTTTGATTTTTGATAACTAATATAATCTCTCTCTCTCCCTCTCTCTCTCTCTCTCTCTCTCTCTCTAAATCTCTCTCACTCTCTCTCTCACTCTCTAAATCTCTCTCTCTCTCACTCTCTCTCTCTCTCTCTCTCTCTCTCTCACACTCTCATTCCGTCTTTCTTTTTCTGTCTCCCTCAGTTCCAGACAATTTCTACGTAGGATACCTACTTCCCCCTACCCCACCCCCTCTCCTCTTTTCACGCGAAATATGACATTTTGACCTTAAGAAAACCAGGTATAGAGAAACTGGACTTACTGACGAAACAACACAACGAACAAATAGTGAAACAAAACAACGAGCAAATAGTGAAACAAAACACTTATAGTGAAACAAAACAACGAACAAATAGTGAAACAAAACACTTATAGTGAAACAAAACAACGAACACATAGTGAAACAAAACACTTATAGTGAGACAAAACAACGAACAAATAGTGAAACAAAACACTTATAGTGAAACAAAACAACGAACAAATAGTGAAACAAAACACTTATAGTGAGACAAAACAGCGAACAAATAGTGAAACAAAACACTTATAGTGAAACAAAACAACGAACAAATGACTAAACAATGAATGAATAGTGAAACACTACACATCACAGCAAGTGGCCTTTTCTACATTGCGGCAAGATATTAACAAGAGACCGCTCTACCCTCACACGCCCTGTTTTTGCTGCTGGTTTTCTTGTACACCACTTCTAAAGACTTTCGTCCCCTCTAGTCTTGCTGGTTTTCGTGTACACCAAAGCTGAAGAGTTTCGTAACCTGTAGTCTTGCTTGTACACCAAAGCTGAAGAGTTTCGTCTCCTGTAGTCTTGCTTGTACACCAAAGCTGAAGAGTTTCGTCCCCTGTAGTCTTGTTGGTTTTCGTGTACACCACTTCTAAAGACTTTCTTCCCCTGAAGTCTTGTTGGTTTTCGTGTACACCACTTCTAAAGACTTTCGTCCCCTGTAGTCTTGCTTGTACACCGAAGCTGAAGAGTTTCGTCCCCTGTAGTCTTGCTTGTACACCGAAGCTGAAGAGTTTCGTCCCCTGTAGTCTTTCTTGTACACCGAAGCTGAAGAGTTTCGTCCCCTGTAGTCTTGCTTGTACACCGAAGCTGAAGAGTTTCGTCCCCTGTAGTCTTTCTTGTACACCAAAGCTGAAGAGTTTCGTCCCCTGTAGTCTTGCTTGTACACCAAAGCTGAAGAGTTTCGTCCCCTGTAGTCTTTCTTGTACACCAAAGCTGAAGAGTTTCGTCCCCTTTAGTCTTGCTGGTTTATTCCAGTTTGGAATGTTGATAGTGCGTTGGTTTGTCCGGGAAACACATTCCCCAGAAATTAATTAAACGGTTTTTATTTTGTTGTCTGCACGCTTTCACCATTCCAAGTTTAAGTATTTCTTTCTTCTTATGTCATTACCTCCCTTAGTTAACTTGATTGCATTCTCTCCCCCTTCGTTTTGTGGTATCGAGGGACGAAATGTAGATGAGACAAAAAATAAGACAAGTGAGCATGCCACAACTGGAATGAGTTCAGTTTGTGCATGACACTTAGGCATGTAATACTAATGTACATCACTTAGGCCTGTAATACTAATGTACATCACTTAGGCCTGTAATACTAATGTACATCACTTAGGCCTGTGATACTAATGTACATCACTTAGGCCTGTAATACTAATGTACATCACTTAGGCCTGTAATAGTAATAATATACATCACTTAGGCCTGTAATACTAATGTACATCACTTAGGCCTGTAATACTAATGTACATCACTTAGGCCTGTAATACTCATGTACATCACTTAGGCCTGTAATACTCATGTACATCAGTCAGTGCCGTATTATCTAATATAAAGTACTCATTGCAGTATTACATAACGTACAGTACTTATTGCCGTATTACCTAATGTACAGTTCTCAGTGCCATCATACCTACACCCTAAAACTCTCCATCTCCCATATCAGGGGTCTCCAAACTACGGCCCGTAAGGCCCTCTCAACCGGCCCCTGGAGACCTTTTAATCTAAATTTAAAAAATACTATTTTTACCTGTAGTTTACCACAAAACTTAATAGTTGAGGGCTAGTAGGCGGCCCACAAACTGCTGTTTGGCCGTTAATGTGGCCCTTCGATAGAAAAGTTTGGAGACCCCTGTCCTAGATCCTAGACTCTATCACCTAAACCAGTGCTTCTCAAACTTTTTAATATTGCGGCCCGGCAGGATTTCTTTTCCCATTGTTTCAGGGTCCGCTGCTCTATTTCACCTGTACTGACGTGTTAGGAAAATGTCATTTACTTCATTTTATTGTTTCATTGTATCAGCTCATTGCCCTTGACATTTTTCTATATGTTTAGTTGTTAGTATTAATTGTTGCAAATGGAAGATCATATTTATATTTTCTGTCCTTAATTTTTTTTTTTATAACTTCTGCGGACCGGCGAAGGATTACCCACGGACCGGCACCAGTCCGCGGACCACCACTTTGAGAAGGACTGTCCTAAACGCATTTATTTCTTGTGTTTAAAGCTGAAGCCAAGCACACACACACACACACACACACACACACACACACACACACACACACACACAAAATTAAACTTGTTCTAATCACATGTGCTGGGCAATTATCACGCTTTATGAAGTGTGCTGCATGGATTTGATCAAAGTCTGCATTCAACCTCAGGGACTTTTATGTGCGGTTTTAAAGTTAATTAATCCTTGAAATGTTAGAACAAATGTTGGTTTAGCCTAATTAATCCTTTTTTTTTTTACTGCATTACGAAATCATTTATTGAGATTTTTAAAAATTCGAATTCGTTAATTTTTTATTATTTTTTTTTATTAAAGTCGTTTATAAAACACAGGAAAATGAGATCACCAATAAAAACGTTTTGTTTACCTTAGAATGAAATATAATCAGTGTTCGAGATTAATGACTTCACGTCCGTTATTTGTGGTCAGTGGAATAAATTCATCATTTCATTAACCACACGAAAGACCTTCATCTTAGCGGGAATGAGATGACCTGAAAAAACAGATACAGCAAAACAAGGAACGTGTCGCCAGAAAGCCTTCTTCATCAAACAAACAGCAAAAGTTTATAAAAAAGTTAATTTGAAATAAAAAGCAAAAAAGAAAGAAACAAACAAACAAAAATTCAGAATTTCTGCGCGATATCAAAGACGTTGGGAAGTGAAGGTAACTCTTGGATACGAGCTCTCGTCTAGGTGATCAAATGTTGTTGACGGGTTGTCACTGTCACGTGCTCTCCCTTTTCTTACCAACCGCTCTCTAATGTTGTTGACAGGTTGTCACTGTCACGTGCTCTCCCTTTTCTTACCAACCGCACTCTAATGTTGTTGACAGATTGTCACTGTCACGTGCTCTCCCTTTTCTTACCAACCGCTCATCGCCGTGACGGGCCCCCATCTCACACAGAAACTTTCACGACAAATGACTCTCACGTGTGGCACTAAAGTCGAGGTGTTCTCACACCTGAATAAATGATGAGCCCCCTGTTACTACAAGTCGTGCTATCTACTGGGACGACGGCCTTTGGTCACGCATGGCTTGAGCTGGGGGCTGGGGGGTCAGTCGGTGGCGGATTGAGGGAAGTCAAGCACGAACTCATCCGTACTATTACGGTGCACCTCCAGAGTGCACATATTGGGTGCACATTCTTGTTATGTCTTGATAATATCATCTTAATTAAAGTAATAATTAGAATTTTAAAAATTTCACCACAGCCATTATCAATAATAAAGTTCGCGGTTAACTCCATTTACAATTACCTCAGGCCAGGCCTATGACTCTAAGTCCCTAGCCAGACCTCTGACTCTAAGTCCCTAGCCAGGCCTCTGACTCTGTCCCTAGCCAGACCTCTGACTCTGTCCCTAGTCAGGCCTCTGACTCTGTCCCTAGCCAGACCTCTGACTCTAAGTCCATAGCCAGGCCTCTGACTCTAAGTCCCTAGCCAGGCCTCTGACTCTAAGTCCCTAGCCAGACCTCTGACTAAGTCCCTAGCCAGGCCTCTGACTCTGTCCCTAGCCAGGCCTCTGACTCTAAGTCCCTAGCCAGGCCTCTGACTCTAAGTCCCTAGCCAGGCCTCTGACTAAGTCCCTAGCCAGGCCTCTGACTCTGTCCCTAGCCAGGCCTCTGACTCTGTCCCTAGCCAGACCTCTGACTCTGTCCCTAGCCAGGCCTCTGACTCTGTCCCTAGCCAGGCCTCTGACTCTGTCCCTAGCCAGGCCTCTGACTCTGTCCCTAGCCAGGCCTCTGACTAGGTCCATAGCCAGGCCTCTGACTAGGTCCATAGCCAGGCCTCTGACTAGGTCCATAGCCAGGCCTCTGACTAGGTCCATAGCCAAGCCTCTGACTCTAGGTCCATAACCAGGCCTCTGACTAGGTCCATAGCCAGGCCTCTGACTAGGTCCATAACCAAGCCTCTGACTCTATTAAAGAAATGCAAGACTGGAAACAACAAAATGCATATTATTTTGTAATCAAGTTTTAGACGCAATAAATTTGGAGGAGAAACGGTTTTTGTTGTCGTCCTAATTGAGAAAATGTCAATATTGTCAGCAGCAGAACTGGTCTCAACGGTAGCACAATGACCGCATACAATTACCACTATATAGTAACCCCATATCGTGACGTAGTATAACCACATCATGACGTAGTGCAACAACATCATGACGTAGTACAACCACATCATGACGTTGTACAATGACACCATGACGTAGTACAACCACATCGTGAAGTTGTACAATGACACCATGACGTAGTACAACCACATCGTGAAGTTGTACAATGACACCATGACGTAGTTCAACCACATCGTGACATACTACCCTCTCATCATGACGTACTACCCCCACGTCATGACGTAGTTCAACCACAACATGACGTAGTGTAAACACATCATGACGTACAACCACAATATGACGACCCACCACCACGTCATGACTTCGTGCCACCACATTGTGATGAACTACCACAACATCCCAACAAATTATCTCGTAGTCAGAGTCCCTTGCCTACTCCCAGCCCGCCTTTCGACTAACAACTGGACTGTCACATCCTCATGAATTGCTTCAACCCCCCTACCCCCCACCCCCAGTGCATCCCGGCAAAGGTAGGCTACATCAGTATCAACCTTTATATGAGTGTGTGCAGTGGGGGCGGAGGGAGGGGCACCTGACTGCCTCACTCCTCTCCTTACCTTTAAGTCCGCTAGGCGAGCCGTTGGTATCGATTATTCAGAGTATCGATCCGACACCTTCCACCGGAGAAACGAATTGAAAAAAAAATAAAAGGACATCAAACAGAAGACGCCTTACAATCAGTGATGCGGTTGTCTTCTGTAATGTTTACAAGGGAAAGATTGTTTTCTTTTAAAACTAAACGATCACACGCTTTAATCTCTTCAAAATGTGGATCGAAACATAAATACAATGATTTAATTTCAAGCACGCTGGGATCATGGTGTCTGCCACAATACAAGAGTCGGTACATGAGTGGATAGGGGGGGCAGATGGACGGGTCAGTTATCTTAACTGGTATCCTGGCCACCGACTTGGGCTAGTCACGGACACGTATACAAGGTTGGGTTCAGGGTAAGCCTGGGTTTGAGTAAAGGTTAGTCAAGGTTGAGTCTAGTGACATAGATCAGATATAAAAACCTGAACATCGCCCATTCCAGCTGTCGACCCATTGCTTGTGTGTGATAGTTAGATGACCAATCGCTTGTGTGTGATAGTTAGATGACCAATCGCTTGTGTGTGATAGTTCGATGACCAAT
>MUZC01000094.1:11503-19218 GCA_002072015.1 Radix auricularia | reverse complement strand
CGGTGTATGTAAGGACAGCCTAGAACGGTGTATGTAAGGACAGCCTAGAACGGTGTATGTAAGGACATCCTAGACAAGTGTATGTAAGGACAGCCTAGACAAGTGTATGTAAGGACAGCCTAGAACGGTGTATGTAAGGACAGCCTAGACCAGTGTATGTAAGGACAGCCTAGACCAGTGTATGTAAAGACAGCCTAGACCAGTGTATGTAAGGACAGCCTAGAACGGTGTATGTAAGGACAGCCTAGAACGGTGTATGTAAGGACAGCCTAGACCGGTGTATGTAAGGACAGCCTAGAAAGGTGTATGTAAGGACAGCCTAGAACGGTGTATGTAAGGACAGCCTAGAACGGTGTATGTAAGGACAGCCTAGACAAGTGTATGTAAGGACAGCCTAGACCGGTGTATGTAAGGACAGCCTAGATCACTGTATGTAAGGACAGCCTAGCCCAGTGTGTGTAAGGACAGCCTAGGCCAGTGTGTGTAATGACAGCCAAGCCCATTGTATGTAAGGACAGCCTAGATCACTGTATGTAAGGACAGCCTAGCCCAGTGTATGTAAAGACAGCACAGTTCTCAACAACAAAACGATTTTTAAAAATCTCATTTAAAATACTTTAAAAAAATAAACAACCTAACAGAATATAAACTTCATAGTTTGAATTTTTTAAATGTAAATTATTTTAAAAAAATTATTTAAAAAACTAATAACTGAATTTTAAAAAAAAACAAAGAAAACACAGTTAGTACTATTTCAATGGGGATAAACGTCTTCCGCCTGTAAAGGGTTAAACCAAGTTTTAATGGACATATTATCTCTGCAGTTGTTTAAAGGCTTCTACCATAAGGACTAGATCTACACACACAAATACTTTCTTTAAGATTATGAGAAACGTTTATTTAACATGGGATTACTCGTTACATTTTAACATTTCAAAGTCCTTATTTATAAATAAATTAAAAAAGGACTTTTTTGAATCCGTTTGTTCAAAATCGATTCCAGTTGAGAATACGTGTTGTAGTTGTTGATTTAGAGAACAAGATTACAAGAACCCTGTAGTCTTAAAGAGGTATCCGATTACTGATGCCATATTTGTATGACTCAAGAACTGTCAGCCTCACATGAAATAAAAAAACCAGTAAAATCAGGCACATTTACAATGCCAATATATCTCAAATGCGAATTATTAATACATTTACATGTATTAAGTAGGGCGAGATTAGCCCTTACTAAACATAGTACTGCCGAGCGCACATTTCGTTTGCGCAAGCCCACTTCTTTTTGGTGAACATCGGAAAATATTAAGGCGAACGCGAAATTAAAGCCCGAATCTACGTCACTAAAGAAAAACAAAAAGCTGGGGATGGGGTGCGGGACAGCAAGGGCTTGGGGATGGGGTGCGGGACAGCAAGAGCTTGGGGATGGGGTGCGGGACAGCAAGAGCTTGGGGATGGGGTGCGGGACAGCAAGAGCTTGGGGCTTACTCATCTTACAGGATATCAAAAATGGGAAACAAAACAAAGTTGACCAGTTCGACAGAAAACTAATGTACCGTGTGATTGAGCTCTGCACGTCGTTAAAAATTGTTAAGGGAGCTTTTCTTGAGAGGTAAGGGAAAGAATTAGGGAATGTGGGGACATGCGCACAAGCTTGGGATTTTTGAGCCTCTTCTCTCTCTCTCTTCACAATCTTTTCTTGTTTCTTTAATACAACATCCTAAATATGCTGTCACTCACTATAAGTATTGCATTAAAAATAAGTTTGCCTAAAATTATTTACATTGCGCTTTAAGAATGACCGTGTTCCAGCTGCCGGCGAATCATGGTAAAGTCAGTGTTCCCCAATAATGTCTAGTCTCAAATAAGAATAACCACGTAGAGAGGTAAGATGTCCACTGGGTACTGTCTTTCCCTTGCGTTCCCCCCCACCTCCTATGTCCTCCTATTCTGTTTTCGTTATATGCCCTCATTTTTCGTTTGCGACAATATTTCCATCATAATTTTTAAGTTCCTACATTCCAACTATGGGGCGTGCGACTACAGCCAGGAAACACCCTAAGCTACGTCGTTATTGCGTCACCGCCTCTGGATTTATATCAACCCGATCGCAAGTTAATTTTCTCCCCCCCCTCCCCCGCCCATATATCTGCACTAAGCCATAAATAAATCTTCCGTCATACTGTGGCTGTTACTATGGCAGCACCATATCCAATGTGACGCCTTCAAACAAACAAACAAACAAAAAATAACTGACGAACGTATCACAAACGCAGTGAGTCGGTCTAAGGCCTAAGGAGCTCGAGACGAAAACGATATCTGAACTCAAAATAAACGTTATCCTTTACTGGCATGTCTGGCCGGGTGAGTCTTGTCTGTCTTGGTGAGTCTTGTCTGTCTTGGTGAGTCTTGTCTGTCTTGGTGAGTCTTGTCTGTCTTGGTGAGTCTTGTCTGTCCTGGTGAGTCTTGTCTGTCTTGGTGAGTCTTGTCTGTCTTGGTGAGTATTGTCTGTCTTGGTGAATCTTGTCTGATTTGGTAAATCTTGTCTGATTTGGTAAATCTTGTCTGATTTGGTAAATCTTGTCTGACCTGGTTTATTTGACTTTCATTGGTGTAGGGTAGGGGTCTTTAAGCTACGGCCCGCGGGCCAGATACGGTCCGCGAGGCACTCATATCCGGCCCCAGGAAACCCTTTAATCTACAAAAAATATACTATTTTCTCCTGTAGTTTACCACAAAACTTAGTAGTTGGCTCCCAAACTGCTATTTGACAGTAATGTAGCACTTCGGCAGAAAAAGTTTGGAGACACCTGGTGTAGGTGTAAGGAAATTGACTCTGTAATCGGTGGCTAAGTACTTCACTTCTAAATTTTTAATTTATCATAGATGTTTACGCTGCATACATACGTTCAGTGGCGTCGCTAGGGGTGCGGTGGGGGCGGGCCGCCCCGGGTGACACCATCAGGGTGTGACACCAGACTGTAAAATTTTATATATTCCCGTTATTCTGCACTGCAAAACTCGGAGGAGTTCTATGGGTTAAATCGTGAGGGGGTGACACCATCAGCTACGCCCCGGGTGACACCAAACCTAGTGACGCCTCTGTATACGTTGTTTTTTTTGTTTTTGTTTTTCTGCTTACACCTACAGGAAAGTTTAACTCTGTCATGGCAGCTGACTATCTGATACAACACTGAGTGCGTCTTTCTAAAGCGTTGACATATTATCTTACATGAAGACAATGGGGAAAATCGTAAAAATCACTCAGCGCATACTCATTTTGTAGGGTAAAAAATGTCTCTAAGGCCATGACAGTGGTCAGGGAGAGGGTGGGGTGGGCAAGTGGGAGGAACAAGGAGGCGGGATGAGGGGGGTGTGACACAGTTGCAGGGGGGAGGGAGAGAGAGCTGCCCAGGATTTACATGACGTTGAAAGTGTCGTCCTGAGTCAAAGGGTCCCACGCGTCCTGGCGTTGAGTTCTGATTCAGTCCTGAGTCAAAGGGTCCCACGCGTCCTGGCGTTGAGTTCTGATTCAGTCCTGAGTCTTAGCTAACGTTTATAGAGGCGGCGGGTTTCGGGAAATCGCACGCGCAAGTCGACCCGCGCGGACTCGCGCGAGGAATGTTTCTATTTTTGCTTTGCAGGTGTTCATAGAGGACGCGGGTGTCTCGAGGCGACAAATTTGCCGACCAGCGCGGGTATTTACCAGAACTAGTTGCTAGTTCTTGTTCCGCGTTGCCGCGCCGAAAAGCATAGAAGGAAATCAGCAAACTGTGACAGAAAAATTAAATGTAGTTAAAAAAAAGGCTCAAGTAATATATCATTTTAAAGGGCTTGCTAAGACCTTTTCAAAAACACTTAATTTGTCTTTCCATATGTTATAGAAGTGGAGTTATGAATTTTTTTGTCAATTTTTTTGCCCCTTATCGACCTATAACTTATTATATAGGTTATAGCCTATAATCTATATAATTTATTCCAAAACTTGTGACCAAATTTCAAAACTCTGCACCCTTTCCCTCACAACTTATTTAATTTTAGAGATATGGGTAAGAACATTTCAGGAAACATTTACAATCCAATATACAAAACAATGAATAAGAAATGTTTAAAAGAAATCAAGATTTTGAAATTTTAAATAAATATATATGAAGGGATGTTGTAAAAAAANTTATTATCTCTTATATTTATACCCATAATTATCTTTGTTTTCTTATTTAATTTTAATTATTGAAAATTAATTTTATTTTGATTGATTTGTAAAAACATATTTTATGTTAATTGTCTTTGTCAATATCTTTGTAAAAAAGATAAAAGATGATGGTAAGTGATAATTTAAAAATATGTATTATGATAATAATTATATTATATTTCCCTACACAATCCAGTAAATCTAAAATAAAAGGATTATAATGTCTTTATCATTATTAATTACAAGGTTATTACTTATATGTACTCAGTATTAGACAAAAGACAAGACTATTATTAATAGTATTCTTAACTTAAATTAATAGTTAATAGTTATAGTATTTGAATGTGATAGTAATATTGTATAGTATAGTTATTACTAATGACTATAACTGAATAACTTTAAGTATATTATAGTAATAGTACATGTATAGTATAATTAAAAATATATAATTAATTAGTACTATATTACTAGTCCACAACCAAATAAAATCTAAGAAAAATGTAGCAAAATTAGTGAATTACTGGCATCTTTCTATAACTTATTTAGTTCTGCCCAAATAACAATAAAAAGTCATCAATAACAGAAGCCATTTTTCTTCTGTTTGCTATTGCAAGGAGAGACTGGATTGCATGTGAATTGTTTTTTGTCCTGGCTTTTCCCGCTTTTACTATAAACATCAACCGCGCGAGGGATTAGGCGCGGTTTTCTGGCGCGAGTAACCAGCTCGCGGCAACCCGCCTAACCGCCGCCTCTATAAACGTACCCTTAGGGTCCCACGCGTCCTGGCGTTGAGTTCTGATTCAGTCCTGAGTCTTAGGGTCCCACGCGTCCTGGCGTTGAGTTCTGATTCAGTCCTGAGTCTTAGGGTCCCACGCGTCCTGGTATTGAGTTCTGATTCACTTTCATGGACTCGGGCAAACCGACCAGCTTCTCCGTAGTTGATACGTTTAACAATCAGATCATAAACAGGGTCCCATGAACATGATCCCTTCCATCCAACACACACCATCTGTAGACACCATCCAGCCAACACACACCATCTCTAGACACCATCCAGCCAACATACCCCATCTCTAGACATCATCCAGCCAACACACACACCATCTCTAGACACCATCCAGCCAACACATCCCATCTCTAGACACCATCCAGCCAACAGACACACCATCTCTAGACACTATCCATCCAACAGACACACCATCTCTAGACACCATCCAGCCAACACACACCCCATCTCTAGACACCATCCAGCCAACACACACACCATCCCTAGACACCATCCAGCCAAAACATCCATCTCTAGACACCATCCAGCCACTACACACACCATCTCTAGACACCATCCAGCCAACACACCACATCTCTATATACCATCCAGCCAACATACACCATCTCTAGACACAATTCAACCAACACACCCTAACTCTAGACACCATCCAGCCAACACACACCATCTGTAGACACCATCCAGCCAACACACACCATCTCTAGACACCATCCAGCCAACACACACCATCTCTAGACACCATCCAGCCAACACACCTCATCTCTAGACACCATCCAGCCAACACACCTCATCTCTAGACACCATCCAGCCAACACACCTCATCTCTAGTCCGCATCAAGCCAGCATCGCCATTCTTCCTCCCCCTCCACAATGTAACCATCAGCCATTTATCACCTCCCCCCCATCTCATACACCCAATTCAGCCAACTATCCCATCAACCCACCCCACCATCCCCACCAAAAAAAAAAACTGTTGTGAAACAGCGTCAGCGAAATATTTGCGCTCTAAGCTAATATTTTGAACGGCGTTTCCAGGGCAACCTTTTGCCTCGAACCAGCATACAATTATCCAAAGCCAGCCACAATCTTCCTCAGTTATCTGGGAAATTAGAAATGATGCCTCTAGAAAATATGAAATTAAAAATACCAACAGCATCAAGTGAGCCGACTAGAAGAAAAAAACAATAACCATTAACAGAACGCCAGGCTTCAGGGTAGATAACCCACCTGAGTACGTAACACAGCTTATGTGGCAGTGGTTCTCAAATTCTTGTGATGGATTTTATAAAACAGCCCATGTTTTTGAGTTTAGTTTTATGAGCGTTTTCGCGTGAATTGGTAAACGGAAGCGTGTCCCTTCGCAATAGATTCGAATGGCATTGAAGAATGGGTTTAAATCCAGAGAATAAATAACAACCATGAAGGTATGTAACATGTAAACAACAACAAAAAAAAAAGGTCATTTCGGTAATCATCTTTGAGATGGAATAAATTCATGTAGGAACACAGTACGTTTCATACGTTACAGATTTATTTACACGAATCAAAGGCTTTTATTTGGAAATAATATTCCATAAGGTTTAAGTAATGCGGTGCCAACGAAAGCTCACAAAGGCCGGTCTTCATCTATCAATGTATCAATATCAATTTAGAAGGCTCCTGCGTTTCCCACCACTAACCCAAATTAATTTTATAACTTAAATTTAAACAAAATCCTGCCAATGAGATCCTACCGTTTTAACGTTCCCCAGATTTTCTTGTCAGTTTACCTGTTTTGTTTTTCAATACTGGAGAATATTCAAAACTGACAAGAGTAACACCATTAGTTAAATCATTCAACCTTGAAACACTAGAGGATAGAAGAACCAAGAGTAAGTTAGTGATTATACACAAAGCGATTAACTCCAATTTAGAAATACAACACAAAAATAACTTAATACAACCCTCAGATAGAGATAAAGATAAAAACACCTTTCTTATCCCGTATGCAAGAACAAACGCATACAAGTTTTCTTTCTTTCCGTCCGGTATTCGGGCGTGGAATGGGTTGCCTGAAGCAGCCAAGAAAGCCAACACTTTATCATCTTTTAAAACTCTAATAAGAATACAGGACTAAACACAAACCATAGATATATGTAGGACGCAATAAGCTTCTATACAGAAGATATAAGATAAGATAAATTTAAAGTAATTCTTTCATTGTAACCAAACTCTTCAAATGCAACCTAATTCTTCCGATTAAATATTTGATACCGGAAAATTTTTAATAATAGCAGAAAATTCAATTCAATCTTACGAGAGAGAGAGAGAGAGAGAGAGAGAGAGTTAGAGAGAGAGACAGAGAGAGAGAGAGAGTTAGAGAGAGAGACAGAGAGAGACTGAGAGAGAGAGGCAGAGCGAGAGACAGAGAGAGAGAGAGTTAGAGAGAGAGACAGAGAGAGTTAGAGAGAGAGACAGAGAGAGAGACTGAGAGAGAGAAGCAGAGAGAGAGACAGAGAGAGAGACAGAGAGAGACAGAGATAGACTGAGAGAGAGAGAGAGAGACAGAGAGAGATAGACAGAGAGAGACAGAGAGAGATGGGCGGAAGAGAGTGAGAGAGAGACAGAGAGACAGAGAGAGACTGAGAGACAGAGAGAGATGGGGCGGAAGAGAGTGAGAGAGAGAGAGACAGAGAGAGATGGGGCGGAGGAGAGTGAGAGAGAGAGACTGAGTGAAAAAAATTCAATAAAAATGACTGC
>MUZC01000094.1:6503-9003 GCA_002072015.1 Radix auricularia | reverse complement strand
ACATCTACGAATCTCACGGCAGGGGCGTGAACTCTGTACGACCAAAAACCCCAAACAAATCCAAATCGAAATCTTATCACACGAGCTTCAAGTAAACAAATTTTTAAAAGGTTTTCTTAGCAGACATTTTCGAAAATACTTCTGACGTATTTTCATTGAAATTTGTGTTAAAAGATGTTTAAGAAATATTAGTTATTTAATTGATACAAATGCTCGTTTGGTAAAACTCTTATAATTAACAGTTGTAATTTTTTAATGCAAAAAGTCTACCATACCCCCCCCCCCCACTCCCCATAACGTGTTCAGTCTGTGTCTAAAAATTATCAACTTGTGGGAAAATTTATGTTTATAAAAATATACGTTTTTTTGTCATTGGTGTAAAGAAATAATTAATTGTGAGTTTGATGAAATTTTTTGATAAACTTCTGAGGCGTTGAGAGGCGGCATAAACGCGGTACAACACGGGTTAAGACTCCATAAACGCGGTACAACACGGGTTAAGACTCCATAAACGCGGTACAACACGGGTTAAGACGGCATAAACGCGGTACAACTCGGGTTAAGACGGCATAAACGCGGTACAACACGGGTTAAGACTCCATAAACGCGGTACAACACGGGTTAAGACGGCATAAACGCGGTACAACTCGGGTTAAGACGGCATAAACGCGGTACAACTCGGGTTAAGACTCCATAAACGCGGTACAACTTGGGTTAAGACTCCATAAACGCGGTACAACTCGGGTTAAGACTCCATAAACGCGGTACAACTCGGGTTAAGACTCCATAAACGCGGTACAACTCGGGTTAAGACTCCATAAACGCGGTACAACTCGGGTTAAGACTCCATAAACGCGGTACAACACGGGTTAGGACGGCATAAACGCGGTACAACTCGGGTTAGGACCGCATAAACGCGGTACAACTCGGGTTAAGCCGCTGATTGCAGGCAGTGGCGTAGCTTGGGATTTTGGCGCCCGGGGGCTTGGCCTCTTTGGTGGGGGGGGGGCGGGGGCTGCATTCGGGGATTCAAAATCAGGACATGAGATAATGTACACGCCTTTGGGGGCACCCTCAATTGTGTGCCCGGGGGACTTTTGCCCCCTCCCCCAACTACGCCGTAGATTTCAGAAGTCAATTGATCTGGAAAACTGAGTGTGGAATAAAGATTCACACGCACAACTTTTGGTGCGCCTTCTAGTGATGGTCTGAGGTCACTTATGAAGGTTGAGATGATTTTAAAATAATAATACCAAAAAAAAAATTATTTTTTTTTAAAAATAAAAAAATCAGTTTCATTAGAAGAAAGTGTAGCTTTTAAAATAATATGTTCATAGTGGGGTGGGGTAGGTGTCGCGCATTTGAAAGTAAAAGGTAAAGCCAATGGTTCTCCAATAGTATTATCTCATGAATAAAAAGGCCATTGAGAAAATGTATGAAGATTTAGACACACAATTATTAATTTTAATTATCTCCCTTAAGTTTATTTATTTCCCGTTTTCAAGATTTAAGCAAAAATATTTCACCACCAACGACACTTGAAACAAACCTTTCGACCATGAAATGTGGTAAAATACACATTAAGGTTTAGATACTGGTCAAATGTGATAGCTGAATTCGGCAACTAGAAAATAATTAAATATTCCAGCAAATTGTTTTATAATCTGCTGAAATTAGATATCCAGAATGAAATTCACAAAACAAAAAGAAACGATCTAAAAATTGCCAGGCTTCTCACAGCACTAGACCACAGACACAGCCAGTGATAACCCTGTCGTATACATCTGCTCACTGTGACAGCCACTGTTGGTGGTGGGCCTGACACGGGGGCTGGCACGAGTCGAGGAAAGCGAAGGGTCTGCTGCCAGCAGCGCCTGTAAACTCACTCGTCCTGTCCTCGTGTTTTACCCGAGATCCGCCAGCGTGGTGCTCGTGTGCGCGAGTCAGAGAGGAGTCGTACTCATAAATAGAGAAGAGAGAGAGAGGGAGAGAGAAGGAGGGAGGGAGAGAGGAGGAGGGAGGGAGAGAGAAGGAGGGAGGGAGAGAGAAGGAGGGAGGGAGAGAGAATGAGGGAGGGAGCGAGAAGGAGGGAGGGAGAGAGAAGGAGGGAGGGAGAGAGAAGGAGGGAGGGAGAGAGAAGGAGGGAGGGAGAGAGAAAGAGAAGGAGGGAGGGAGATAAATAAGGAAGGAGTGAGAGAAAAAAGAAGGAGGTAGAGAAATCTGGTGGGAGACAGAGAAGGAGGGAGAGAAATAAGGAGAGACAGAAATAGGGACAGAGAAAGAGTGATAGAAAGGGGGAGAGAGAAAGGTGAAGAAAGTGAGAGATAAAGAAAGAGGACGAGGTAGAGAGGTGAAGTTCATTAATTACTGACAGTAGGTGAGAGAGAGAGAGAGATGGGGGAGAGAGGGAGAGAGAGATGGGGAGAGAGAGAGAGATGGGGGAGAAAGGGAGAGAGAGAGAGATGGGGAGAGAGAGAGAGATGGGGAGAGAGAGAGAGAT
>MUZC01000030.1:1058556-1089586 GCA_002072015.1 Radix auricularia | reverse complement strand
TTTTTTTTTTTTTTTGTTTTGTTTTGTTTTGTTATAAAAAATAACAACAGTTTGAAAACGTCTATAGCGCGGTACCCCAGCCAATACTTGTGTTCAACGCGCCTGACATAAAATTAGTAACACATCTATTTATAAGTCAATCAATTCAAAACATTCGTATCTTAGTTCAACAAAATATATAATGACATGGATTGTACACATAAACTACGTTAATCAGTCAGAGAAGTGTTGACTGTGATGTCACAACTTGGTGAAACGTTTCACCGCTAACTAATCCTTCTTTAAACCTAATGGAGTCAGCCCACAGTTGTGTTGAAAGGGAAACCCTCCAGCGCCATTAATTACTAAATATAGATGATAATAGATTTCCCCTTGTTTTGGGAATCTCGCTTCAATATCTGCCTAGGACAGAGGTCGGCAACCTGCGGCACTCCAGTTCAATGCACATATATTAATAATAATTATAGTATTTATTTTCAAACCTAATGTCAGTGGCCCTTTAAAAACTGTGAAATTTTGTAAATTGTAACTTTTGGCCTAAAAGGGTGCCACCCCCTGGCCTAGGTCATTGGTTGATGGTTTGGTTAAAGTGTTCCCCCTCCAGCCATTGGTTGATGGTTTGGTTAAAGTGTTCCCCCTCCAGCCATTGGTTGATAGTTTGGTTAAAGTGTTCCCCCTCCAGCCATTGGTTGATAGTTTGGTTAACGTGTGCCCCCTCCAGCCATTGGTTGATAGTTTGGTTAAAGTGTGCCCCCTCCAGCCATTGGTTGATAGTTTGGTTAACGTGTGCCCCATCCAGCCAAATGTCATTACTTATGTCTTCTTCGGTCAGAAGAAGCTGTCTTGTCCAATGTTTCCTCTAAGTTTCCTTGGTCCGTGTGCAAAGTACAAAAACTGTAGTGCAACTTTGCACAGCATCTATTTTTTGTGAGCATTATTTTTTTTAAACTTGCTGCGCGGTAAGTTTAACCTGCTGCGCGGCGTCAGTCAGACATCTGCACGGCAGCATAGCCGCGCACCATAAAGTGAACATTGGTCTTGTCCTATGCCAACTTGTGCAGTTGTCAATGGCAACAGGCCAACGGATGTGGGGAATCCTTCTGATACAACTGTTTACCAAGGTCAAAGGTCTGAACTTTGGAGGCGGTGGTCTTAGCCATCCTAGGAGTTTAAACATTGGAGTTGAGTATTCGAATCTAACAAGACTTCACATCATCGGAGTTGAGTACTCGAATCTAACGAATTCACATTGATTCAATGATTGAAGTTGAGTAGTCGAATCTAACCGGACTTCACATTGACATTGGGTAGTCGTATCTTTGTGTTCAATAAAACCTTTAAAAATCGTTCGATACTATAGAAGTCAGACTGTTATGCAAATCATTTCAAGATCGATGCAAGTTTGTTTTTTTTTTTTGTTTTTTTCTTTACTCCAGTATAAGGTGGGGCAACAATAATCATGAAGGCTATAGGACCTGTAGTATAGATACAAATAAGGTTTATTATTACATAATAAGCTCTATGGCCTATAGTATAGATAGAGCAGAGGTTATTAGATAGGCTATAGGAACTATAGTATAGATACAACAGAGGTTATGACATATGCTATATGACCTATAGTATAGATAGAACCGATGTTATTACATGAGGGGTGCGGTGGTCTAAGCTGTAGCGAGTTGGACTACCGAACCGCTGCAAGAACCCGAGTCGCGAGTCCAAGGCCCCCGGGGCATTGTGCTAACCACACAATCCCATGCTCGTTACTGGTCAATGAAACTTGTGAAAGCTACTTCACTTGCTCCCATTGACCTTCATGGTCTGTAAGGGATATTTAAAGTAAAAATGTTATTACATGGGCTATATGACCTATAGTATATACAACATGGGTTTATTTAATATAATGTGGCTAAATCTGAAAATGATATGTAGTGAGGAAATCGTAACAATAATAAAGTGAGGTGAGACTGCAATCAGGCTATAGGTAAAACAGCGCTTATTGAATATTGTATGTCTGCAAATAAAAAAAAGATGGGCGGGAAAAAACACGAAGCGATCGACAAAAATACTGAACAAAATGGGTAGGGGGGAGGTGTGAGGATGCAATCAGACTTATAAAAAAGTAAATGGAAATGACGTAAAAAAAAGGGTAAGAATTAGCCTGACAGGACGTAACAAAACAGCGAACGTTTCGGACAAACAATACACAAATAAAACGAATATAAAAAAATAAAAACTTAGCTGCTGGGAAATCCAAAGAGTCAATGAAAGTAAAGCAGGAAGAGAGCAGAGCGAGCCTATATAGGAAAGGAGAGAGTGGGTGGTCAAAGCAAACAAAACATTCATCCCATGTGGCGCAAGAGCCCCATACTCTTGTATCAGTTTTTTCTCCGGACTGACCCTCCCGCGTGTGTTTGTGCCAGAGACAATGGCTGTGACTCCCAGGTCCTTGACGCCCATATGGTCGCGTCCATCGAAGTCGGGAGACATGACACTGTCTTACATGACACTGTCTTGTGTAATCGCCCGAATGTGTTCAGTGATGCGGCACGAAAGTGACCTCCCCGTCTCACCTATGTATTTTAAAGGGCAGCGCTTACACATAATGGTGTAAACAAGATTGCGGCGAGTGCAAATAAAGCCATCCCTAATCTTAAATATCTCTTTAGGGAAGACTATCTGGTCAGTCTGTGCAACAAAAGGACATTTCTTACACCGAAGTCGGCCGCATGGTAAAGTACTCAGATAGTTGGGTGAAGTGAGGAGGCGAGTGCGAACCAAAAGATCGCGCAGGTTTTTGTCCCTCCTAAATACAATGAGAGGTGGAGCGGAAAATATGTGGTTAGTCTCAGGGTCCGCAAGGAGGATGGTTCGGTTCTTCAGGAAGATTTCTTTTTGTCTTTGATGTTGTGTGCATGGTATGTAAGAACCAGCTTGCTCCTCTCATTGGTATCGCGGGTGGGTGGTACAAAGGCGTCGGCACGAGTGCAGCTTTTGACTCGCTGAAGCGCATATTGAAGTGTGGCTTCAGGATATGACCTTTGTCTAAAAAGACTCCACCATTTCCAACGCCTTTCCCCAAAAGTCCTCCTGAGATTGACACAGTCTGCGGAGGCCAAGAAGTTGAGAAAAGGGAATGGAGTCCTTACAAGTTTTGGGATGAGAAGAAGGGTAGAGAAGATAATAATGGCTGTCTGTGGGTTTGAAGTAGGCCGAAGTTAGGAGGCAGTTTTTCTGGAGAGTTACAGTAGTTTCCAAGAAATTTACAGAAAGTTCAGAAATTTGAGAGGAGCAGGCTGGTTGTAGTTTCTCATTTATTATGACTCCTAAGTATTTTGCATCTTTAGTTTGGGTTAGTTCTTTTCCGTGAATGAAGTATTTTGAATGTATTTGTTTCTTTTACTTTGTTACTCTTAGCAATTGACAATTATGTGTGGAAAGACATACTCTCATTTTATTAATTCATCTAAGTCTTTTTTGTAAAATTTTGCTATCTTTTTTCTGATTTAATTGTTCTATGGGATGAATGTGGTGTTCGCTTTGACCACTTAGGCGTTTTTGACCCACTTTCTCCTTTCCTATATAGGCTCTCTCTGCTCTCTCTCAGCTTTACTTTCTTCGATTCTTTGGATTTCACCGCAGCTAAGTTTTTATTTTTTATTCTGTATATTCCTTTGATTTGTGTATTGTATATTGTATGCCTGTTGAAAAAGGCTCTTTGCCGAAACGTTCGCTGTTTTGTTGCGTCCTGTCTTTACCTTGTTTACGTCTTTTCCATTTAATCATCTATTAGACCTACCAATTTATCTTTGTGTTGTTTTTCTAAATTAGAATTAATTGCTTTATTGTATAATTACCAGTGACGTCACTAGAGTTGGTGTCACCCGGGGCGGTAGCTCATGGTGTCACCCCCTAACGACTTAAGCTATATAACTCCTCCGAGTTTTTCAGTGCCAAATAACGGAAAAATAAAGACTTTACATTTTGGTCTCAACCCCTGATGGTGTCACATGGGGCGGTCCGCCCCCACCGCATCCCCCTAGTGACGCCCCTGATAATTACTAATTTACTCTTGGTTCTTCTATCCTCTAGTGTTTCAAGGTTTAATGATTTAACTAATGGTGTTACTCTTGTCAGTTTTGAATATTCTCCAATAATAAAGTTTGCAGACTTCAGCTCATTGGGACAAAACAAAAGATATTTTAAAAATGTATTCAATATAGTTGTAACTCAATGCTAGATGTGTCCTCACTCAGTTGTGTCCTCACTCGGGTGTGTCCTCACTCAGTTGTGTCCTCACTCAGTTGTGTCCTCACTCAGATGTGTCCTCATGTGTTTCCTCACTCGGGTGTGTCCTCACTCATGTCTGTCATCCCTCATGTCTGTCCTCACTCATGTCCGTCCTCACTCAGATGTGTCCTCACTCATGTGTGAAATCACTCAGTTGTGTCCTCACTAATGTGTGTCCTCACTCGGGTGTGTCCTCACTCATGTGTGTCCTCACTCGGGTGTGTCCTCACTCATGTCTGTCCTAACTCATGTCTGTCATCACTCATGTGTGTCTTCACTCGGATGTCCTCGTGTGTTTCCTCGCTCGGGTGTGTCCTCACTCAGGTGTGTCCTCACTCGGATGTGTCCTCACTCAGGTGTGTCCTTCTAACCTTAAAGTGAAACCGTCAGGGCTGGACAGGGAAACCTCAACTGGAGGCTGGGAAGTTGATCAAAGATGAGATGCAAGATTCCAAACCAAAGCCATTTAATAAATCTGATGAAAAGCCTCAAAATTGTACTGAAACGTTGTTGGATCTTAGTGGCTATTTTTATAGAACGTCACGCTCTGGTTGGGGGGAGGTCCTTAGAAAGTGACAGTTAGTGACTGGTAGTGGGGGAGGGGGTTAAGGATGACACGTGACGTCACAGGTTTCGGATATTGCCTCAAAGAATAATAGTTATATATTATAAATGTTCAACTAATCGGATATTTTATATGAATAAGTAGATCGTTCTTTTAAACGTATTTTTATAACATGATTAAAGTTTTAAGTGAAGAGTGCTTTAAAATGAATTTAAACTTAGTAGTTAAAATTAAATTTAAAGCGTGACCATAGACAAGCTTAGGGCGCAATAATAATCTTCTGTATAAAAGGAACTTCTGTAACAGATAAGTAAGACTTATTTTAGAAGGGGTGTGAAATTAAGATGGGGATTCCAACTACTAATGCCTTCAAGAACGCATAATTTTCTGTACAGAAGGAGCGTCTGTAACATATCATCAATCAAATATATATAACTAGATTTTGCCGGGGCGCCGTGGCGCCTGCGGCGCCCCCCCCCTTTTTTTGGGCGCCTACGGCGCCAACCTTTTTCAAAAGACCAACTAACTTTTCCTTTTTTGATAAATACGAAATATTAAACTTTCTGAAATGTACGCAAATTATTTAATAATAGGGGTTGTATTTTGCGCACCGATGCACACCAAACAATGACGTCATCATATTGAATATTTTTACAGCGCTAATCACCACACGATTTTTCAACTAACTGCTGTAGACTGTCGTACATCGTTCCTCAGCGTTCCAGATCCAGTGACTTGGACTATTATATTATTAATTCTCAATGTAACGTCCGTCACACTACTACTTTTAGATAGCTGCGCACCAAAAATACTCAACAAAAATATATAAGTTGCAATTTATGTCCCGATGACGCTACTAATTTTAGAAACCAGCGCACCAAAAATGATTAAATGAATAAGACAAAAAATTATAAAATAAAATGCCCATAGCTTATATAATTATTATATATTGATTTTTTTCTGATGAACATTTGTTCAAAATTAAGAGATTGAAGCTGAAATATATTGATTTTTAAAACTTCCGTCATTTATGACGGGTGATACCCTAGTAATGAGATAAGATAAGACTGCACTTGTGACACATCTTTTCAAAATTCATTTTCAACATTAATAAATATATAAAATAAAAAACACCACACTACTCTAATGAAAAGCGTAGCTTATTTATACCGTAATCACATCTATGTGGCTGTTAGGATATGAATGTTTATTTAATATGTAGACTATATGTATGTTATTTTCTTTATGTAATGCGCACTAAGCACAGGTCCTTAATGGGGTGCAGTGCTATATAAATGATCAATTTATTATTATTAAAGCGTCAAACAAAATATTAACTTATCTTATCTGTTACAGACGGTCTTTCGATATACAGAAGATTATTGCGTCCTACGCTTATCCATGGTTTACGACTGGTCTTGAAATTAGATTAGAGTTTTAAATGTTGATTAAGTGTTGATTTTTTCTGGTTTCATCAGGCAACCCATCCACATGCGAATTCCGGACGGGAAGAACGAGGATTTGTATATGTTTTTCTTCCATACGGAATGAGAAAATTGTCTTGAATCTTATGTTTATTTGAGGGTTGTATTAAGTTATCTTTGTGTTTTAAATTTTAAAATATTTCCAAGTTAACTTAATTGCCAGATGTATTTACTACGTTTCTCTTTGTTCTTATATTATCTAGTATTTAATTTTTATATTTAAAATATAAATAATATATAAGGGGAGGGTGTCACTAGATTAAGATGTGTATCAATGTATCAATCATAACTTCAAGGAGGTCCAAGCTTTGTGACAGATATTGACCGGGAGGGGGGCACTCAACATAGTATCACTACTTTTATGGACGATCTATTGGGTCGTCAATAAAATCCTTCCAGAAAATTTGATATGATATATATTTTTTTTTAAAGTTGCGTTGAATTAGGCAAGTTAGGCTGAAATTTTAAACGTTGATAGTCCTACATGCGGGACTACATCACACTCACACACAACGTAACATATTTAAGAAACAGACGGTGTGTTTTGAAAAAAACAAAAACAATGACAATGCTTTATGTTATTTAAAAATGTTAATATTAGACCTAAGCAACTACGTTACATGCATAACTAAGCATTGTCCATTCATTTAATTGGTATATTAAATTGAAAATTGGCATATGTCTCGCAGTCTAGATCTAAGTCTAAGACTTAAAGAAAGCACAGGGAAGGGAAAGATTTGTAGTATTGTAGTAGTAGTTAGTAGTAGTAGTAGTAGTAGCTTGCAATAATTAATAATATTGCGAACATTGAATTATTGAATTGTATACTGTATACAATAGGGAACATCTTAAATTTAAAAAGTAGGTTGTTCATGTTTTTCCAGTATATTTGAAAAATATCTTGACTTATTATATAAATTATGATTAATAAAGCATTAAAATATTCTAGACCTATTTAAAATATTGAAAAATCAGTTGTCAGATGATCACGTTTTAATATTTTTGTTTAGACTTTAGATATTGGTAGCCGTTTCATGAATATTCATGAATGACCTTTAACCCCCACAGTCATCCAATCAGCGAATTGTTCTTAGAGGGGTCTAAGTATTGATGCTGTTCTTCGCTGCGCGTTGGACGTTTTGTTTGTAAAGTAATATTGTGAATCAACTTTTGCCGCCATGACAGGGAGTCGTCGCTACGTTGTATAAAATGATGACTTTATACTTTAGTGTGACAATGTTGTTACTTCCAACTTGACTTTTATGGACTTAAAATCATATTATTTGCTACCAATTCATTTTAATTATTCCGGATATCAGCGTTGGAGAAAATAAAAGTGGATTACTTTAACATCCTTCATACATAATGTGGAGCACAAGGACGTGGCCTGATCACGTGGTCAATCTGTTATGTTGTGTTAGAAGTTTGGATTGTGAAATTAGCCTCTACAAACATAATTGTGAATTACGCAATATGTTATATATGCACTTTTATTAGACATTTGTGGCCTTTTATAAGAATCATTAGTTTCCTACTTATAAATTTATAGTTTACACAAAGATGATTAATATATTTGTGATAGCAAGTTGGCTTCATAGTTTTCCTTGTTTGCGACGGAGTCACGTGCTTTCTCTGGGCTGAAGGCTTGTCCTAGTTTCATAAACACGGCGTGTAATCTGAATGAGGTTCTACATTTTAATTAAGGGAAAAATATGTGTATTACGTTATGTAAATAACTTTCATGCCATTAGCCTTTATCATAATTATTCAGCTTTAACTTAGATTGACGCTACTTAAATGCGTTTATGTCGGGCTCATCAACGCTGAGGATATGTTTGGCCGCTATGGCACCCGCGCTGACTGAAGCGGCCTCTGCGCGTCTCAAACTTCAAGATACCTCAGTAAAAAACGAATCTCTTTCTATAATAAAGTCTGATAAAAAGGCCAATGAACATACCATACCTGTATCAAATGGAGATTTAAACCACCTGGGTGTGCATCAAAGACCAAACGACAGGCTGGTATCACGACTGTCAATAACTAAAGGAAAGACAGATATTAACGGTTGCAGTGACCCAAAGAGGTCAACGCCTTTGACCACTACCAGTCAACAGACAATCACTATTTCCTCTAACATTAGCACATTTCGAAGTCTAAAACAGCTTAAACAAATCGACACGTTTTATGCTTTTGAATTTCAACGAGGTGACAATTGTATTCATAAGGGCAAGGCTAAAAAATCCGATACATATATTGACGATTTGAAGATAATGAATCAGCCGCGACTTGCTGCTGACAACCAAATAGAACAGAGCAAAGCTGAGCTCATTGGGGATGTTGATAAACTTCTTAGTTCCCCACAAGTTACAAAAATTAAAATTTTACCACCAGTTATGGTCAATGGTGATGATGTTAGTTGTCAAAAGGAGAGGGACATATTTTTGAAAGATTGTGATGAAAAGGGGGATGCCCCTGTTAAGAATGGAATTCAATTAAAGGCTGAAGAAAGAACTGTTCTTTTTAGTAAAGATTGCAAGTTAAATACATCTGTAAAAATGGGAATAAGTTTAAAGCAGGATCAGGTTTTTAAACAGGTGGTTATGGAAAGCATTGCATCTAAATCTGAAACTCAACACGAAGAAAGGTCAAAAGAAGACATTAGAAAAGATTGTGTTAAAAAGCAGGCTTTTTTGGAAAGACATGTAGATAATTTACTGAGGAGATTAAAACGAATGAAAGGAAAGGTAGTGGAAGCGCATACTAAAGAACAGTTAAGATATTTTGTAAATTTTCAACATAAAAATCTTCAGAATGTTGCCAAAGCAATAAAAAATGAAACACCTGGTCCTGCAGAATTGAAGGAACATTTTCTTAGCAATGATGATGTTAAAAATATGTCAGCTGCTCAGCTTGTGAAGCTGGTTAAAAACTATCAACCAAACAGAGCCATTCAGTTATCTGAAAAGACTCAAAAGTTAAATATGGTGACGGCCAATTCAGTGATAATGGATCCATTAATAAGATGTGCTGCTTTAAAAACCTCAGAAAAGCTGGCACACAGAGTTGAGGTAACAGCAGCAGAATTGGATTCTGATGCTACTGCCAGTAGCTCAGGAGGGGAAAGTGGGGATGAAGATTCCTTTGGATTACCTTCAAATCTTAATCCCTCTGAACTGCCTCCATTGTAAGTATATTGTAAATTATATGCTTTTAAAGAGTAATTTTTGTTGTTATATCAATACAATTCTTCTGAAGTCTGAAATGCCTATGCCTATATATTAGACCTTTAACTAATCCTAAAATAAGTTTTTTAAAAACTTGTATGATTATGGCACTGTAACTTAATTAACACAATAAGTTCCATATTTTGATTTGTTTGTCTCAAATCATTTTATCACTTTTAAAATAATTAACAACACCAAGAATTTCCAAATATGTTGCAGTTAAACCGTGAACACCACTGTCACTATCCAGTTATTGATAGACATAACATTTTAAACCACTCCTGTCACTTCTTTATGGTATAGTTTTATGTTCACTATCTATATTTAGTTTTAGCCATTATAAAATAATGTATTAAAAATAAGGTATACTGGGACTAGAAGTGTTACATAGACCTAAGCATGACTCATACTCATGGAGCTTTTAGGCTATATTTTTTATTTTAAGAATTTTAATCCAAATTTGAAATAATATGTAATATGTAACTAGTAGTCTTCCTTTCCTCATCACCCCCCCCCCCTTTCCTACCAACAAAGGAGAGCCAGTGAGACAAGGATAATTAAAAGTTTTAAAGAATCAAAACACAATTTGACTAAGGCAAGAGAACCTTTGTGTTTGAAAGACAGACCTCTCATTATTTTTATTTGGGTAGGTAGGTGGAGTTACAGAGGGGAATACAATTTAATTGTAAAGCTATTACTATTGGTCATTGAACTTGAACAGTCTTGTCCTTTAAACAGAGTTTTCTTGAGTAATTAACTATTTTTGAAGAGATTTTAGAGATATTGTCTAATGTAATTCCCTCCTCCCCAATCCAGGACCAAATTGATATTTCTTATGTGTAGACTCTTTAGTCTTGCTTTGTATACTTATTATACTGTCTCACCAATCTAGGACTTAACAGTTATTCTATTTATTATATGTCAATGTAGACTCTTTAGTCTTGAACTATACACTGCCTGGCTCTATATTCAAGTTTCAGTTCACCATACTAAAATATAAATTAACATTAAACTTGTTAATTCAATGTATTACTTTTTCTTGTAATTACTGGAATAGTTTACGACTTTATGCTAAATTGTTTGTAGAAATAACGCTAAATAGTTACCGGCTGGAAACGGCGGTGAAATTGCATGTGTGTGGCAGCGAAAAATTGATTGATCAGGAGAAAACTGAAAGGCTCAAGGTCATGTCATGGCGCACTAACTTAGGCGTAGCTGAGGATTTAAATTTGTGGAACAAGTTGGCTACTATGTTGTTTTTAAATAGTATAACACGATGGTGCAGTTCACTTATCCGCCAGGTTGTAGGCATCGGCATCAGATAGAAATACACTTGCATTAAGTTGCCCTACAGCGTGTCAGTTTTAATGGGCGAAACTACACAACACCGATCGATAGTGTGACGACAGACGACGGTGTTGAAGGGTAAAGACCTTGACAGATAAAGAAAAATAGTCATTTATTGTGGAGGAAAGGGGTTTCATGCAAATACATGTATTAGAATTGAAATCGCGATCTTTCTTTACTAGAAATTACTAAAGTAGAGCACAGCGCGCTGATAACACACGTATACACATACACACACTAAATGCAGTGCCGGTGTTCGAGGTCGTTCAAGTTTCACCAGCCAGCAACAGCAGGACACCAGGCAAGAAATGTTTCATCATGCGACGAACTGTGATCTATTAATAGCACATAGTAATTGCCATGAGGGATGGGTGCCCACCCCCCTTTTTTTTCTTTGGTGGATGAAAGTACATGTACATGAATTTAGTGGTTGGGGGGGGGGGTAACCATTTCATTTGGTAGGATGAAAGTACTGTAATTAGTTATGTGGAGTTATCCTTAGTGGCTTTTGGTTTTGCAGCTTGCATTTTTTAAAATAAAGTTGATTATTCTAGTTTTGAATTATTTACACTTAACTTGTGTTATGTAGAATTGATTCTTATTCTTGTAATAGTAAGAAAAGTTTGGTTCATATAATATAAAACAAATGAAGAGTGTGAATAGAAGTCTCTGTGTTATCACAATAATGATTTGGGAACACAAATGCAAATGTTGCTTACAATTATTATGAAGCTGTTTACTGTTACAATTTAAATTATGACATTAACACTACTGGAAAATTATGCCAATTACATTAAGTCCAATATTTGGACATTGCATTTTCCTTTAGTATATCCTATTTTAAAGCCATTTTGGCACAAAATGAATATATTAAGATTCTAGTCAACACTTAAAACCTGTTTACTAAGCTAATGAGCTGAGTAATCCAGTGCATTTAGGCTTATTTTACAAATCATGACATAAAGTGACAACCTATTAATTGCTTTAAAAAAAAAGAAAAAATTAATAAAATCTAAAATTGTGCACCTTTGTGAAAATTTCCTGAGGAGCCTTAACTTTCTTACAACTGTGCATGATCCTTCTCTAATTCATGTAGATTTAAGATATCAGTCTTTCAATTACTTGTTACTTATCTAACCCAGCTTTTCTAATTGAATACACATTTATTTAAATGACAACTTGTGGCCACTTTTTAAAGTGTTAGTTTTATTTCGGTGGTTCTGAACTAAACCTTTTGTAATACTGCTTGTGGTTTGAGTCCTGGGAAAAGTTAAAATTTCTGAATTTCATGGAATTTATTTTTCTTATATTGTATGCAATGCAAAGTGTAGTATTTTTGTATTGTGATAATTTTGAATAATCACAGTGGACCGAGAAGAAAATGAATACTTTGAGAGACTCGTTCATTTTTTATCTTCATTTGCATTAAACAAAAAGAAAATTGGCCCGTACTCTAATAGGGAAATATGGATTTTGAGTTAATCAAATATGAGTCTGTTATCAAAGTTTGTGCATAATATTTTTTAAGGTGGTATGTTTTTCTTAATCTAACAGCATACTTTATCACTCTCAACTGCCATGCTCACCTTAGATACATTATGAAGTTCACATAATTCTGCTATAATTTTTTAGGTTGGCAGTGGGGAACTATTTCTCGTTGATCAAATTGATTAATCTTTAAAGTTACTGATTAAGCAGAATATAAAGTAAAAATTGAAGTTAGTTAAAATGCAAGTGAGAATAGTTATTTATTAAAAGATCATTACAAAGATATTTATGCTATAGACTATAGATCTCAGAGGTGATTTTAAAAGTAATGACATTTTTTAAATTCAGTAGTAAAAATCAAATGTTAATGTATTCAAAATATTATCCATCTTTTAGATTAAAAAGGGCCGAATGGAAGTGGGCCATGGATAGATCTGCTGTTGTTTCAAGGTGGACTTGGTTACAGGCTCAAGTTTCTGACCTGGAATATCGCATTAGACAGCAGAGTCAGATTCACAGGCAACTCAGGAATAGCAAAGGGGGTGTCGTCTTAGGTGACCCGCCTTCCACTGCTGAAATTTTACGTAGAATTCAGGGAGTTCAGCCTAAAGCTGCTGGAGTGAATAGCACTGATGACAAGCTCTTGGAAGGATCTGTTGGATGTGAAGTTTCGCCGTGCAATGTCTCAGCTGTTATGTCTAATGTTGATAAGCAAGCTTCAAGATTAACTTTGTCATTGGGAAATTGCTTATCACCTGCAACATCGTTGATAGGCAGTCCAGCTGGCTCGTCGAAAATTTCATCCCCTTATGTAAATGGGCTCACAGAGTCTCCTTGCAGTGTTGCAACCACTGATACGGAGACCACTGCAGAAGATAGTCCTCTGGTTTCTTCAGAGCGGCTGTCTGCAAAGAGTTATGACTCTGAACATAATACACTGGTTGATGCAACTTGTCAGTCAGCTAGATGCCGCCCCCTTCGAAGTTACCGTAAACGTAAAATACTTAAAACTATAGGTCTCTATAAAACAAATTCAAAGGCAGCAAGGTTGTCTGATGTCCGTTGTCGTTGCTATCCTCCTGCCAATCCTTGTCCTATTTGTGGTGGTCGTTATAACAATACATTGACTGTAGATCCAGATACAATGCCATTTAAAGAGAGAGTTGCCCTCTTGGATCCCTCATTCCATCCAGTGCTTTCATTCCCTCAAGACATCCAGTTGCCAATCCATTGTGAGGGACTTCTAAAATCTGGCATGTGGCAGAACAAACCTCCTCCACGCAGAGCCAGAGTGGGAGATTATCGACGTCAGAAAGTCATAGCGTTAGTTGCTGAACCGGTGAGGAAAAATGGTAACAGACAGAATGGCAAGAATAATTCAGCTTCTGTGATAAACTTTTCAGCAAGTAAGTTGTAATGTCATAAATACAATTGAGTTAAAGATTTCATTTGGTGTGGGTTTTTTTCCCTTTAAAATGTGTTCCGAGGCTCAAGTTGTTTTGTTGCACTATCCTTCTACATATGAATTGTAAATCATGGAGACCTTGCTAATGTTTTTAGATTGTAACTATTGGATGTTGAATTTTGGCAGCTTGAGTTCAGCTCTTAATAAGAAGACTGAAATCAGTTAACAAAAATTATTGTGTTGAACTTTGAAAGAAAAAGTCTGACATATAATTTTAAAAGATTCACAACATATTAAGTTTTAATTTACTTCTCAGAAACTGATATAATAAAAAAAATACAACCCACATAACTACACAAAAACTAATTAAAAAAATTACTGAAATGATTATTGTTCGTTACTAAATCGTTTTTCTAAGGCCATTTCTTTTGATAATTTTTTCCTTAAAAACGTTTGGAAATCAAACTAGGTGAAAAGATTTTTGGAAATTCTAAGATTTTTTCTACAATTTCTTATTTACCAATCTGTCTTATTTATGGTGCCTTTTGTTTTCTTATTGTAACAAGTGCATGCAAGGACTATTACCAGTAATAATTTCATAATAAATTCAAAATATATTACCACTTGATGTAACGTGCTAAAAAAATCTTCTCCATTTTCCTGAGTTATGAGTTGAGTACATGACACAAATGTTCTTCAGTCCATGTACAAAGTAAAAGGAAAACCCTTTATTTTTGGGTGCAATATTTAAAAAATTTGCAGCTCTGTATTTCTAAACTGCTCCATGTCGTCTGATATCTGTGTGGCTGCACAGCTTAAAAAGAACATTGAATGACACAAGTTCATATTTGCCACTCCTTTAATAACTATTAACCAATCACCCATTGATATTTTCTGGCTTCTCTGATTTAGCACTATTTTTTTCACAATTGCAAATTGCAAAGTAACTAGGGGCCTGGGGTATATTGTTAAAAGAGGTGGTCTGCAATTTTTAGGTATAATTGCCTGTGACCTGGCATTAGGTGAATGCTATATTAAATTTTATTGTTTTTAAATACAGTTGCACCTTGCTAAGTCGGACCATGGACAAAAAATTGACCTATACTTTCAAGTTAGGGAAAACGGCTATAGGCACAGAATTTGGCCAGGACCTAACAATTAAATGATATAGGGAGATATATAGAGATTTTCGACTTGGGAAGGTCCAACTGTATTTATTAAGTATTGAGATATTCACTGACACAAATGAAGAGCCAGAAAACCTGGATTCTTTGATGATGCATTTTACAACTTTTCTCTCTGGCAGAAATAAAAAATAAGTATGAGGGTAAAACCAAGGGGAACAACTCTACATCAACTAAAGGAGCATCTCTCAAACCTCGAGTAAATAAAGCAAAAAGGAAAGCAGTAAAGGCTGCTAAAGGTAATGAACTTTGTGTACATTTAACCAGTTTCAAACTTTTGTCAAGACACTTAAAATGTCGCTATTTAATTGTATTTTGTACACATGTTACTTCAGTTAAAATAAGTACTTCAGAAAGTGTTTGTGTAGTAGCAATCTTTGTTCAAGAATAAATTAAAAATGTGTTTTACTCGAATCATCATTGATTCACAGGCTACCCTATAATATTATTTAAAGAACTAAAGCGTATAATATATAATAAACGGTTCACCGACAAAGCGGCCTCAGACAAATCGTCCCTGGACTAATATATGTTAACTCATTTGCTACTAAGCACAGAAACCAAAACACCCCCTGAAGTACTAAGCAAAGGGAGATTACTCTCAAGAACATGCACCCCCTTGTTAAATAAAAATATTTTTAAACATCTCTCGTTAGCTTGATTCGGATCAGTTATTATTATTATTATCAGTAATATCAGTATCACTATCGAACCGTAAATGATATAAACATCCGTTTTTTTAAAACGAAATCAGCGAGGTTTCTACTTTTCAAAAAGCGGAGAGCTATTGAAGGCTATTCGCACGGTAACGATGCTTCTCGCGAGGTCGCGTGATGCATGAGCGTTGGTAGGCGTCATGTCGCATTAGTAGCGAATGAGTTAATGGTATAAGATTTTATATTATTATTTGTACTCACCGATTCATTGTCAGTTTTAGTAACACAAAAAACAATTTAATAATATTTAAACTATATGGTAGCAAGCCACAATTGTTTTTTGAGAAGAAATAATAGCATAACGTTCCAAGAATTAATTTTACAATTTGACAACTTTCTTCTAAGGTGAATAAGTTGAGCAAAGGTGAAATTAGCTTAAAATGCAAAAAATACCTTTTTTTTTAAAATGTGAAAAATTTGTCTGGGGCCGTTTTTGACCACGGCCAATTTTTCTGGGGCAGTTTTGACCACAGCCAATTTTTCTGGGGCCAAATTGACCGAGGCTGTTTTGACGGGTCACCATAATAAACAAGTGTTGAATGGTGTTTTTATTTTATGGGTTTTTAAATATTTTGTATGTACCTAATTAGGTGACATTAAGATATTAAGTTTATGGATGTGATTAAAGTGTGAGTTGACCTATTTGGTGGGATGCTAACTACCTTTATTATTTGGTGGGGTATTTCTGGTATACAACTATCCAAATCTGTACCAAGAATAACTATATGTTTGGTTTCGAGTACACATGATGTTGAGAAAACTGAACAGGATCTTAACAAATGAGAATTATTTGCAGATGCATTGAGACGAAATCAGCATGATGATGATGAAGATGAATTAGAAGCTCTGTTCCTTGATCAAGAGTCTGGCATCTCTTCTAGTCGAGAGAATGGACTCTTCTGTAGTGCATCACAGTCCTCCTTGAAAGATTTAAGGGAAGGGCATCACCGTAAACGAAAGGTGGACAATTCATTTGATATTAACAACATTGTCATTCCACTCAGTATGGCTGCCTCTACACGCATTGAACAACCTCAGTATAAAGAAATTGTCACTCCAAAGTAAGTCTTAAATACTTATTTGTAAATTTTATTTCGTCTGGTTTTAACTAATTTAACCTTCAATTTAATTTTTAAAAAACAAACTTTTTAAAGTCTTTTATTTTTAAAAGAATTATTTTCAACAGGAAATCTAGTAATCTACTTAAGTTAAATAAAAACTGCTATTAGTTCCTTAAATAAACTTTCTTCAGGTGGAGAGAACTCCCTAAGTCCTCAACTGAGGTAGAGGATAATGAACTCCCTGTTACCCAACAGCTGGAAAAGACTAATGGTGTAATGCTACCTGTTGAACCACTTAATCTTGATGACGCCGAGGATGAAGTATGTAGTTTGAAGATTTTTACATATTACAAATACAATTATTTTAAAAATTCATCAATTTTACATCTAAATGAATCATTAATATTCATCATATAAAAATAACTTTTCTCATAGCCTGATGAGGACCTTTCTGATGAGAGATATGCTGCCCGACATTTGGCTCTGGAACAAGAAGAGAAAAAGCGATTCCGCAATTTTGTTCAGTATCCACCTGTGCGGCGTAACAGAGCCAGGTCAGAGGCAAATCCTTGCAAGCCAAGTGATAGACATGGTGCTGATGATGGAGCTGCTACTCACAACACACATCTTGAAGAAAATTCCTCTCGCCCACCCACACCAGTTTTAAATAAATGGTAAGCTGATTTTTATAATTTACAGTGGATGTAAAAATTTTATTCATATTTGGATTTTTGGAAATATTTTGTGAAATTTTTATGCCCTAGTTATTTTAAATTTACACGATTATTTGCATAGATTATGGATTTATAATAAATCCATTATCTATGCAAATCTTAGTTTCCTTATTTTCTTTTCATTGTTTTTATTATCCAATAATTAGATTTTGAATCCTTTTTTAAATTTCAGCCTGCAAGGAACAAATCCAGATGATTCATTAGTAGAGTGCCAGCAGAACAACATTAGTGCTAGACGTCGAACAGTATCATTTTCCAAAAGAGATCGAAGTAGTTCAGTGATTTTTGATGATATTCATAACTCACTCATTGATTGTGGGGGTGTTGAACCATGGCCTAGAAGGACATTTCCAATATCAGAAGATGAGTACCACCTTATGAGAGAAGAGCTGCCTCCAAGCTGTGAACCAGTTCATCAAAGAGTCACAAGGCGACTTGCGGAGCCATCAGGAAAAGTTTATGTTGGTGGGAATGTGGATAATCAGGAAGATACCAGCGCTGTTCCTTCACCTCACCCCAGTAATGAGTCTGTATCCTCCATAGGGGAGGACCCTAATGACCCTGAGTGGATAGGAGGTGAACAGCCAAAACGTTGCAGAATGAGGCGGACTTTAAATGACGATCCCAGTGATCCAGAATGGACTGGTTCTGACACACCCAGAAAGAGTAAGAACAAAAGATGAGGAATGTGTGTCTTGCCCCCACCCCCTTAGCAGGGGCGTGGGGGTTGAACAACCTTCTCTGGATTATCCCAATCCTAGCCGTCCCTAGAGTAAATCTGGGGGCAGTAGCTTTGCTGTTCTTTAAAAAAGAGCACAGAAATGAGGAATGTTCTTTGCAGCTGTCCGTGCCCCGAGCAATATCTGCTAGTTAACAGAACTCTGCCAACATAGCATTCATAAATTTTGTGTTAACTTCTTATTCTCACCTGTAACTTCTTTGAAGGTTTAAAGAAGAAAAACAACTTCTGATAAGAATATACATTGTGAAGTTTACTAAGTCATTCTTGAGTACTGAGACCAAGAGCTGTTCTTTTTGGCACTCTGCTAAACATAGGTCACCACCATCCAATGCCTCTTTTTACCTTTAGCAGTGCTTCTATGAGATTTTTAGGAAATGGGTGTTCTTTCAATTGAGTTACTAAATTAAGATAGCATAGTATAGTAGTCTAGTTATTTTTGAAAATTTTGACTGTCTTATAAAAACTAAAATGTTAATGTCACAAGAAAAGAGACAAAAAATCATTTTCAGTTAAAACAGTACTATTCAATCCTGCATGATGTTTAATTGGAATTTATATAGATATTAAAATGTTAAAAGTGGTGAGGGTGAGACTTCCTATAAGAACTTTGTACTTTGATGATAAGCTTGCCCAGGTGTGCTTTCTCTGTTACATGTTGATTTGAAAGCTGTTGTAGACGCAATTATGAGTGAAATCCCAAATTCAATAAATTTAAGTGCTTTTTGTTTTATATGGTATTGTTGAGATTGTGGGAATTTGTTTAAAATTTAATCCAAATTTAATTCTAAAGGCAAAGTTAAAAAAAAAAAATTCCGATGATCTGTGCTAATTGCAATTTCAAATAAAATAAAGGATTTTATCCTGCCATTAATTTTGCTATATTATTAAGAGCTATGTTATTGTGGTTATAAAGTCATTTTCAATGACCCATCTTCAGGTTTTATACCCAAACATTTATTTGACATTTAAGTACAACTATTGAGCACTGCCAAATTAGCATTTTTACAGCATGATCTTTTTTATCAAGTTACCTGAGGCTGATGGGTTATGATTTGAACTGATTGATTTACTTGCAAATTGAACATTTTTTCCACTAATTTTTAATTTTTTAAACCATTATTTCTTTTGGTTTTTATTTGTAAACTTTGTAGTAGAATATGGAGCATGAATGAATTCTAAAAATACAGTTATGAACTTAAATTGTCTGGTCATATAGCTCTAAGAGTGAATGCCTGAAACAATGGTGTCGAGTGGCAATATTTTGGTTTTTGTTCTGATTTCTACTGATGCAAGAGAACATTAAGCTGTTTCTTTTTAAAATAAAGTAGAGCTTTTTTTCGGCCTAAATCTGTCAAGTATTGCTGTAAATACATAATTGGCTTTCCAAACAATTTTGCTATACATAGGATTACTCAGGTACAAAAATAGGATTTCCCTGTTTTTGCAAATGATTACATTATTAGCACACACACAAAAAAATATCTAATTGCAAATATCCACAAAATATACTGAATTTTCTTGTGACCCATGCCAGTGTGTAAGTGTATTTACCACTTCCCATTTGCATGAATGTTAAGAATTTCATCAATGACAGAGTGTTTTGTTCTTACTGAATATTTATTAGTCAACTGGTAAATTTCAATTTATAAAACCAATGGTGTGCCTCTGATCATGTTAGTTTATTTTAAGGGCATTTAATTTTAAATGATATACTCATAAACTTCTGGAAAAATAAAGTTGTTCAATTTCTAAGTTTTTGTTTTTATAAATGACCAAGAAGATAGGCATTAGTTACTTGAGACCAAAATGTGTCAAGACTTTGTTGCTGTCCATATTGTCTTTCTAATCATTAGAATTTTTTTTTCATACTTCTGTGATTTAAAAACAAATATATATCAGTGCAGTCAGTGATTTAAAAGTAAAATTGTCATGGCTATTGTTGATACAAGTTATTTTTATAATTTCAAATCCCAAGAGTTCCAAATAAATTTAGTAAAATGAAGCTTGGTCCTGAATGACCATCCTTAGGACAGGCCCTTATTTAATTTTCTGTTAAAAAACTGTCTTATACTGAGACTTCAATGCAGATATATTTTTATTATATTCTTTTATCTCAAAATTGGTTAGTCTCCACAGCCAACTCTTTCATGCTGAGAAGTTCATTCATCTCATTTAGAGACATTGTTTACACAGACAATGAGATCATTTAGTTTACTACTGGCTTTTTTTATCTTTTTTTTAAAAATGCACTGGAGGATCTCATTTTCGACATTAAATGTTGCTGAAGGTTTGTGTCAAAGTATTTCTTGATTGGCTTGTGTTGTACTGAGTTGATGTACAGTTTACACACACCTCCCCCACCCATTATTGCTTTGCCATTTTTTTTACACGAGAACTTTGGTAATTTGTTTAGTAAAGAGAATAGGAAGCAATAATAGGTGATTTATATGTGGGTATCATCAAAATGTCAATTTAATAAGTCAAAAACCTTCATTTGATAGCACATGACAATTGGTAATTATTTGTTGTTTCTTTGATCATGACCTGCTAAGAATGTTGCTTGATATTGATATTGAGTTAATTAAAATATCTCCATGTAAAAGTTGCCATATGATTTATTATAATATTTTTTCAATGAAGAAATGTCTACATATTGGAGTTCACCTTTTGTTTTTGTACAACTGTGTTACCATTTAATAGAGCTTTTCCAGCTTCATGTTGAATGTCCAAGTCATTTTCAAATGTTATGAATAGGAAAGAAAGGATCATAAAGATCTTTTTTTTTTTTTAATCACAAAAAAGAAATAAAATTTAAAAAAATAAGATGCTTTTTTGTTTTTAAATTTTATTGACACTTCTGGAATGTGAAATGAATTCAAAATTCACATTAATATACACAATAATTTTAAAAAAAAATAGCTGTGATAAAAACTTTGCATGTAATTGAATAGAGCCTGGTATTTATCAATGTTTCTTTAATTTCAACCACTACTAAACTATAAATGATTTCTTAAATAATGTACACAAGGCTACAATTATCACAGGTACATAAGTTTTAAGATATTTACAGAGTTATGTAAAAATATCACAGTTTAAAATAGAATTTATTTAAGGCAGAGGAGGAGAAAAAGATGAATAGCCAAATAAACCAGCACAATGAATTATAGAGCTCAACACTGTGTTTTGAACAGTATGAAATAATAAACTTAACCATCTTGCTATGTTAATAATTTTGTAATAATTGTTTTACATATTATTTTTAATAAAACATTATTTGTACATTTTTAACTGAGTTCAAAACTGCTAAATAAAGAATTCAAAAAGTAAGGCCACCTACTCCTAAAATTAAATTTTAGTTTGGAGAGTAAAACAGTTATGCTAAAAAAACAACTAAGGCTTCATTAGTGTCTGAGTTGCATTTTTTAAAATAACAATACAAAGAATTTGAAAAACTGGACTGTACTGAAAGTTGACAGAATTTAAATAAACTGCTCTTAAAATAACAGCATTTGTATTATCAGGAGGAGAGTAACAAACATTTTTCCACCAGCTTTTATATTATTAGAGGACTTTATAGATAACTAACTGTTCATTTTGGCTGAGACATAAATTGGACTATTTAAGAAAATGATACAGAAGATATTTTGCCAATAATTTCTTGGTAAATGTTAATGACATCCATTTTAATTTTACATTTATTCCTTCAACTTAATGAATGGGGGGGGGGGGAATATTAATATTTTATTTGCTATAATTATAAGTCATTACCTAATAACCGGGAAGATTTTGAGAGAATGTCAACTTCAGCACACTTAAATAAGCCCAAATCAGCTGAACACACAACTCATAAAGAAAAGAAGAAACAACATGCATAAATTTCAGGATTGTGAAATGTTACACTAAATAGGAATGATAATAGAATTTCACTTGCGTGTATAAAAATAAAAGATGATTCTATCATTAAAAAAATGTCATCAGAGACATGCAAGTTAGTTTGTTAAAATAATTGACAGTTACAAGATGATACTAATGAAGTAAATTTAAATTGCACAAAGTCTGTTAAAGTGATCTTTAAATCACCATGCATAGAAAATGTGTTTGAACATGAAATGTATATAAACATTAAATACTTTAAATAGTCGAGAACAATTAAAAATATTCATTAAATATTAGATTATTATTAGAAATTCCTTAAAATCATATTTATATTCATAAATAAACATTTTTAAAAAATGGTCTTCATTAAATACTAGATAAGTAACTCATATATCATATTTAAATTCTTTCCTCAGCATAAAAAAGGCTTTGAGAGCTTTTGCTTTTAAAATATTTTTATTAAAAAATATTTGATATTTTATACTCGCTGTAAATATTTTTAAAACTTTAATGAACAGAATTACTTTTAAATCTGGTAAGGTTTTAGTTTTCTTTAAAAGTTATTAAATTAAAAAAAGGCAAGAGTCATCAGGTCCAGAAATAAAAACATACATAATTGCGCCACAACTGCTCCCCCCCTCATCTGTAACCCAACACTCCAGGTCCCATCCAATGACAAATGGATAATATTTATTGTCTTAACTTTGATAAATTTTTGTATCGCTATTAGGGACACTATGATAGTTATTTGGGTATAGTCTTAAATGGCTCCAGCGAGGGCGCTGGATTTCAAAAGTATGGGGGAGAGATGTGGCCGTGTGCCCGCGCCCCAACTGCCCCCCCTCCCCACGCACCCAAACAAAGGGCCCTCTGTTCACTCCGGCAGAGCAATGGGACCTGGAGTTTTGTGTTACAGATGCGTTAACAGGGGTGAGGGCCTTCGGTTCAAGGCTTTATGGGACTCGGAGACGAAGGTTTCCGTCGTCAGCACAATATTGTGTATTTTGATGCCAGAAGCGAGCACTTCCGGCGGAGGTGACAATTCTCAGTCCTCTAACAATATCCCCCCTATCTCATCAGCCCAGCACAATGTTGTATTTGGGTGCTGGAAATGCATCGCTTCCGGCGGAGGTGAAAGTAATCGGTCCTCTAAACAATGACCGGAAATGTACGTTTCCGGCTAGAGTATATGACAATACTACTAGACCGGGACCCACATCTTTCGGTCCACGGACTATATAAGGGAGGAGAAAGCTAGGTTGGAGGGAGAATCACCAAGAGAGAGTCAGCTACCGAGAGAATCACCCGGCACCTAGGTAGAATAGGGCATAGGCAATAGTAGAACTGTATATTGTGTATCCCGATAGCTTAAAGTTAAATTACTTATATATCAGTTACTGTGTCAACATTAGAAGATATACTAATAAATCAACAATTATTTATAGAAACTATAGTTCTCATGACCTGCATTTCTTTTTACCTGTTTGTTACCCTTGCGTAGAGTAAAAAAACACAAGCAAAATGTTTGGAAAAGGGGGGTTCTTAAAAAGCCTGCTTATAAAGCAAAAAAAACAACTACAGAGCCAACAACAGGTAGCCTCAACACAAACTGCAGACCAGAGGGTACAGCCTCCACCTGAGGAAAGTGAGACTACAGTTAAAGAATCTAGCAGTGGTCGCCCATTACTGGACACACCAAATACTGGATTGAAGTCAGTCAAGGGGAAAAAGTCTTCCATACTCCAACGGCTTCAAACAAATGCCACTTTGGCCAATGCTGTCCTTGATGAGATAAGCCTTAATGGTGGAATCTTAAGAAAACACCCAACAAAAAGTATCCCAAATGTTGATGGTAAAACTAGGAGAGACAAGGCTAAAGCTGAAGAATCTTCAACAAGACTTAAAGGGGAGGTAATGCAGCAACTAACTGTAGAAATTCCTGATGACATGAAGCCAAAGAAAAGAGGAAGACCCAGGAAGCTCAGTGGGTCCTTGCCGAAATTGCCCCCTTCTGAAATGGACAGCCCTAACTTCAAATCTGATATTTCCTGGATTCATGCGCCACCACCAAGATTCACGCCCCAGAACAGTACACCACCAAAACCAGAAGAAGAACTATTCCATTTTTTGGAAAAGGCAGATAACAAATGTCGATTACACTTAGACACAGACTTTGTTAATGAAATGTGTTGAAAAGGCTGCCAAACGCAAACCAGGTACCACACTTTTTAGAATCCATAGTACGAGAAATTCGTAGTGGAACACTAACTGGACCAAAGACTGCACGGGTAGCTGAAAAGAGTTTCATTCCGGCCATGTCGGTAGCCAACGTCCGGGTCGGAAAAATTTCGACTCCGCACCCTCTGCTGGCATCACCATGTGAGGAAACTCTCCCGCCGGGCCTGATAGTAATCCCAACACTATTAAGCTCAGCTGCTAGTCCCTTCGTGCGGGTAGCTAACATGACCGGCGAAGGTGTATTTCTAGCAAAACGAACACAAATCGCCCAATTGGAACCTGTTGAGATAATAAAGAACAATAACACTGTGAAATTTAAAGCTACTGCTGACGAGCTCATAGTCTCATGTAAGGAGATGGCAGCTGGATCATGTGAGGTTCCACCAGTAGACATCCAAGGTCAGAATATCACCAAACATCAACGCCAGCAGCTCCATGACCTTCTCTGTCGTCGCGCCGCAGCTTTTGCACAAGACGAGAATGATTTAGGCTACACCGATGCTGTGTTTCACCGCATCAGAACACAGGATGACAAGCCGGTCGCTCAGCCTTATCGTCGCATACCACCAAATAAACTGCAAGAGGTCCAGGAACATATTCGAGGGCTGATTGACAAGAAGGTTATAACCCATATGCAGCCCCCATTGTTCTTGTGCGGAAACGGGATGGCAGCTTACATCTCACGGTAGATTACCGGAGACTAAATCTTAAAACCATGGGCGACGCCTACCCTTTACCACGCATTCAGGAATCCTTTGACACTTTAGTGGGACCCCAGTTCTTTTCGACTCTTGATTTGGCCAGTGCCTACCACCAGATAGCCATGCATCCAGATGACCAGCACAAGACCGCCTTTGTCACTCCTATGGGCTTATTTGAATATACCCGTATGCCCATGGGCCTCACTTCGGCCCCGGCAACATTTCAACGACTGATGCAACGCACCATGCCTGACTTCCTCTTCCAATTTTGATTGGTTTACCTGGATGACCTACTGGTCTACTCCAAGACATTTGATGAACACTTGCAACACCTGGATAGACTACTGAGCCGTATCATAGAAACTGGTTTAAAGTTGCGTCCAGACAAATGTCAGCTGTTACGACGTGAAGTCAACTTTCTAGGACACACCATATCAGCCAAGGGAATAGGCTGTGACACAGCAAAAGTAGAGGTTGGGTTACAGATGCCTTCACAGGGACCGTGGGTGATGGCCTTCGGTTCCAGGATTTATGGGACTGGACAATATTGTGTATTTGGATGCCGGAAGCGAGCGCTTCTGGTGGAGGTGACAATTCTCAGTCCTCCAACAATACCACCCCCCCATCTCATCAGCCAGCACAATATTTTATTTGGGTGCCGGAAACGCATCGCTTCCGGCGGAGGTGAAAGTAATCGGTCCTCTAAACAATGACCGGAAATGTACGTTTCTGGCTAGAGTATATGACAATACTACTAGACCGGGACCCACATCTTTCGGTCCACGGACTATATAAGGGAGGAGAAAGCTAGGTTGGAGAGAATCACCCAGAGAGTCACCGAGAGAATCACTCGGCACCCGGCACCTAGGTAGAATAGGGCATAGGCAGTAGTAGAACTGAATATTGTGTATCCTGCTAGCTTAAAGTTCAATTACTTATACATCAGTTTCTGTGTCAACATTAGAAGATATACTAATAAATCAACAATTATAGAAACTATAGTTCTCATGACCTGCATTTCTTTTTACCTGTTTGTTAATTGTCAAGTAGTTAACAAACCAACCTCAGCCCACCACTCGGCTACAATAAAAATGTAAACAAATAATGATTTCAATTTGAAAGTAAACATATTTTTTTTGCAATCAATACTGAACATTTAAAAATGCAGAAAATATTACTTGAGAATGTGGCTTATAATGTATGAAAATAATTTTTTTTAAAAACACACACATCAAGTACATGTAATCCTACAATTATTTGCTGGTTTTCATTAAGTTGTTGCATAAAGAACATCAATGTGACAAGTTTCTGTATACCCTTACACTTACACAATATTTTATAAAGTAACAGACCCAATCCACAAATGACAGTTTTCTTATTTTAATCTTTTGGTTGTTGACTTTTTTTCCTTTTGATACATGGATGAGGTTACCAATCTTTTGAATTGCAGGTGAAATCTTTGAGAAAGGCACTTTTGATAATATTTAAGTTGTAAAATCTTTAAGTGTTTCATTTCATTCAAATAACACCATATAGATGAGAAAATAGTAGATATATTTCAATGAAAATATTGAATCTTAGAGAAAGCGAATGTTTTTAAGCTGCACATTAGTCAAGCGAGTCTTTTAAATTCCATACTTTAAATAATAATGTTGCTAAAATATTTCACAGCTTTAGAGGACTCTACCCACAAACCTGCTTCTCAAGGATTGTTGTCTCCCACTAAGGACAAGTTTAAGACTCTACCCACAAACCTGCTTCTCAAGGATTGTTGTCTCCCACTAAGGACAAGTTTAAGACTCTACCCAAAAACCAGCTTCTCAAGGATTGTTGTCTCCCACTAAGGACAAGTTTAAGACTCTACCCACAAACCAGCTTCTCAAGGATTGTTGTCTCCCACTAAGGACAAGTTTAAGATTTCTGTAAAAACTTTTCAATCATCATCTTGAGTGTGCGATTGGGTACAAGTTCTTTTGAGTCTAGGACCATGTTTGTCATAGGACTTCTCTGCTCTTTGCCCATCCAGCTTAAAATGGCTTGCTTGTCATATGTATAGCCATCTATAAATAAAGGTTTTTATTTTTTTAATAAAAAAAATAGCTGATTTGTTGTCTGTGTATCCTTGAAATATTTAAACTACTATGATAACTTTTAAAAAAAAAAGATTATTTTGCAAGTGGAAAATGTTTTTAAAAAACTTTAGATTTAGACCTTGAGTTCACTACCACTTGTGTGCGGGGTAGAGCACGCGATACCAAACTCAAGACTGGCTAAGTGATAACAAAATCAGACTGGCTAATTGATACCAAACTCAAGACTGGCTAATTGATACCAAACTCAGACTGGCTAATTGATACCAAACTCAGAGTGGCTAATTGATACCTAACTCAAGACTGGGTAATTGATACCAAACTCAGACTGGCTAATTGATACCAAACTCAAGACTGGCTAATTGATACCAAACTCAAGACTGGCTAATTGATACCAAACTCAAGACTGGCTAATTGATACCAAACTCAAGACTGGCTAATTGATACCAAACTCAAGACTGGCTAATTGATACCAAACTCAGACTGGCTAAGTGATAACAAACTCAAGACTGGCTAATTGATACCAAACTCAAGACTGGCTAATTGATACCAAACTCAGACTGGCTAATTGATATATTGAGGATGTAATACATTGTCAAAGAACCTGATCTATGACCGTTGAATGTCTGGGTGGAGTGCCAAGGGCCACTACTTACGCTGGGAACATTCAAGGTATTTCCTTATCTTACAGTGGGCAGCAAATCAATAGAGAGTAATAATCTTCTTAGATGTTGAACTATACTCAAGGCTCTAGCTCAGCTTGGTCTGATATAACAGATGAATGTCTGGGTGGAGTGCCAAGGGCCACTACTTACGCTGGGAACATTCAAGGTATTTCCTTATCTTACAGTGGGCAGCGAATCAATAGACAGTAATAATCTTCTTAGATGTTGAACTATACTCAAGGCTCTAGCTCAGCTTGGTCTGATATAACAGATGCATGCCAAACGTAAGGAAAAATGGAAAATTTGGGTATGGGAAATTAGGGTATGTTTGAGTAAGGGAACATGGCAGACCTCAAGCTAGAGGTAAAAATTCATTTCAGATTAATGGAAATAACAGTTAAAGCCTACCATAATGGGTCACATTCAATGTCCAATGGAAATAAACAGCCTACCATATGGGTCACATTTAATAGCCAATGGAAATAACACCCTACCATAATGGGCCACATTCAATAGCCAATGGAAATAAGACCCTACCATAATGGGTCACATTCAATAGCCAATGGAAATAACACCCTACCATAATGGGTCACATTCAATAGCCAATGGAAATACTTTGTCCAGTTTAAAATAATCAAAGTTCAGTTTGGACCAAGATACCTGAAGCAATGACCGGATCTCTCATAACTTCATGTGTGATCGGACACAGGAACTCCTCTGGCGTGTCGGTGGGCTCTGTGCTTCTAATTATCTCCACATCTTTGTCTTGAACCTGAGACCTGCCACGCAGAATTTTGTTTCTATGGCCCAAGGCAGCTGGTGATGACATTAGGGAGTGATACAAAAATATTGAACCGTGTCTTTTGAAACTAATGTAAGATTCAGCCAATATATATGCGCGCAACAATTCCCGTCCAAGGACGTTCCTCCATCATTTCGGTGACATGTTGTACCTCCCCTCCAACATCCGTCTCAACCCGCCATAAATTTGCATCGCTTCAAAAATAATATTCACTATAGTTATATTAAATGACCCGTAAAAAAACTGACTTTCTGACTATAAATCCCAAACCATACAGCTCATTCCTGGTTATTGTTTTTTTAAAAACTTTTTATATATTTGTTTAGAAACTTATTAATATTAATTTAATTTGATTTTAAAAAATTCCTTACTATACTGATATCCTGAAACTATTTGGATCTCCTATAAGTATTTGCCGAATCCAGATAGTGGTGAAAAACTCAATATCCGGTCCCTTAATTTATTATGACAACAGGAATAGCATTTAATTACAAATGTGTTTAAATTTTCTCTATATATTAGAAATATTTGACTTGGGCCGTCGCTTTCCACATAAAATTCACACACTAATAAAGAATTACACTTACAATTTTAAATTAATGCCGAAATATGTATCACAACAGAATTTTAAAACACAACTTCATTTACAAGTTAAAAAAATAAATTCTGTGCATTGTGTGACATCTGTAATGAAACATTTTATACGTTATCTTTATCTATCAAATAAAGAAAGTACCAGTAAAAAAAAAAAGCCACAGCTCAATTTATAATAATTTATATGGCTCAATTTATATGCGTACACAAAAATGTGCGCACAGTAGTTTGACAATAAAATATTTTTGAAAGCACACTGCTCAAAATATAGTCTTGGAAAAAAATGCTGCACAAAACCTGACTGGCTTTGAACATCCGCGTTAACCAGTTCAAATTAAAGATTAATTTTTGGCTGTGGGAGATCTATGCTTACTTCACATGTTTAATTGCTCTGCTTGAACAAAACATGTTAGTAATAAAAATAGTTGCATCATCTTATGAAAGCCATGTTACATAACTCACCAACACCGAGGGTGTCTTCTAAGTCACTGGCTGACAGGGAAAGTAATTCTCTCCCATCAATGGCATTTTTACGAAATGCCTCATCATATTCACCAAGCCCCAGGGAATTCAACCAGTGACAAACATCATCCAGGGTCCACAACTCCATGGCAACATGTGAATAGCTATTGAGTAACTGACTAGAGTTTGGCTCCCCTTCTTCATATCCACTCAAATTTTCTGAGGGGAAAAAATAAAAGCATTTATGTTTGTGAGATTGTTGAAAATGAATTTCTTAGAAAATGAAATCTAGAGCAGTAATGAGAAACTTGAAAGGATTCTCCAAACCAACAACTGACCTATACATTCAATGTGCACTAATTATAAATATGTTCTTTTATCAGAAGCCTGTGGTGAAACACATCAGGATTAAATAAGAGATTTGTTAAATTTTGCAAATGTTTATCATTTTAATAAGGAAATCAGTTGCACTATTGACTGGACATCAGTGTGTTGTGTGTGTCATGTGGTGGTCAGCTGCCACTCATGTGTGTTAGAATGAGGTCAACTGTGTGTTGTTTGTGTGTGTGTGTGTCAGAATAAGTTCAGCTGTCACTGTGTGTGTGTCAGAATGTGTTCAGTTGTCACTGTATGTGTGTCAGAATGTGTTCAGTTGTCACTGTGTGTGTGTCAGAATAAGGTCAGCTGTCACTGTATGTGTGTTAGAATAAGGTCATAGAGCTGTCACTGTATGTGTGTCAGAATAAGGTCAGCTGTCACTGTATGTGTGTCTACTTACTCATTATCTCAGACGTGTCATTTAGTTGCCATATTTTGACAGTGTTGTCATTTGATGCTGTTGCAAGGAGACGACTGTCACTTGAAAAGGCACAGAAGTTCACATAGCTAAAAAGAAAACAAGCTGATTAGGCCCTGCTTCCTGTGCAGTTGGCAATAAGTCTCTATGTCACAATCAAGGCTATCAACATTTTTTTTAAGTAATTAATTTAAACTTAAACTGCTTAGAGATATTTTGTCCACAAAGTAATAAATACAATAACAATTGATTGTGCCCCAGCCTGTCCACTGTTGTTTGTCTACCAGTTGTTTGTCTATCAGTTAGACAAACAACTACTAGACAAACAACTGATAGACAAACAACTACTAGACAAACAACTGATAGACAAACAACTTGTTTATATTAATCTAGTCCATCAATGGCTCTGATATTTGTTTATATTAATCTAGTCCATCAATGGCGCTGATATTTGTTTATATTAATCTAGTCCATCAATGGCGCTGATATTTGTTTATATTAATCTAGTCCATCAATGGCTCTGATATTTGTATCTTTTAATTTAGCCCATCAATGGCTCTGATATTTGT
>MUZC01000030.1:1040560-1054973 GCA_002072015.1 Radix auricularia | reverse complement strand
AAAACATAAGGCAAAGAGGCAAAATAAAAACATAAGGCAAAGAGGCAGAATAAAAACATAAGGCAAAGAGGTAGAATAAAAACATAAGGTAAAGAGGCAGAATAAAAACATAAGGTAAAGAGGCAGAATAAAAACATAAGGCAAAGAGGCAGGATAAAAACATATGGCAAAGAGGTAAAACATAAGGCAAAGAGGCAGAATAAAAACATAAGGCAAAGAGGCAAAACATAAGGCAAAGAGGCAAAATAAAAACATAAGGCAAAGAGGCAAAACATAAGGCAAAGAGGCAGAATAAAAACATAAGGCAAAGAGGCAAAACATAAGGCAAAGAGGCAAAACATAAGGCAAAGAGGACCCAAAAAAAAATGAGGCAGAATAAAAACATAAGGCAAAGAGGCAGAATAAAAACATGAGGCAGAATAAAAACATAAGGCAAAGAGGCAAAATAAAAACATAAGGCAAAGAGGCAGAATAAAAACATAAGGCAAAGAGGTAAAACATAAGGCAAGGAGCCAGAATAGAACACATTGAGTCTTTGAATAACATAAACGATTAAAAGATCCATACACCCTAGTAATGCCCCACAGCAGTGGTTCACAACCTGTAAGAACTAAACAAGGCTCATCAAATAATTTGAGAACAACTGGCCATGGTCATTGCCAGAACATGTGTCCATTAACTATTAAATTATTCTTTGACTCGGTCATCTACTGACTAATTAATTATCCGATAACAAAAAGCCAATACCTCATTAACAAATTAAAATACTTCCAGCTACTGTTTTTATCTCTACACACAATATTATACTCACTAACAGATTCCACCAGCTACTGTTTTTATCTCTACACACAATATTATACTCACTAACAGATCCGACATCACCAGAGAAATTTTATCTCTACACACAATATTATACTCACTAACAGATTCCACCAGCTACTGTTTTTATCTCTACACACAATATTATACTCACTAACAGATCCGACATCACCAGAGAAATTCCATAACTTGACAAGGTTATCCTTACCACCGGTGGCCAGTAGAAAAGTTTTAACTGAGCTGTTTGATGAATGTTCTCCTGAGTATGTAAAGAGTTTCTCAAACTTCAATTAAACAAAAAAACTTGAAGCTTCAGAAGAAATCATATAAATAACTAAAGAAAATAGGCAAATATATTTGGGGATTTTTATATTTCTTTAAAAATTGTAAACAGAGTTAAAGTCATGTCAAAATTTATTAATAAAATGTTATTAAGGAAGCAAAATTGAAAATATTTTTTTTTCTTAAGGAGCTGAAATTTTTATTTTAAGCAATTGTCCTAAATGAAATGTACCTGTTGCTCCATATGTAGGAGAAAATACACAGCACGACACGCCCAGGTCATGGCAGTCATGAACTCTGGTCAAGAATTTCCCATGACCAAACTGAGCGTCCCAGACCAACATGTCACCCCCCATGTCACCACCAGAGCTGCACGTCACTATGTAATTGTCATCAGGGGAGAACGCTGCAGAGGTGACACTTTCATCGTGTCCCTTAAAGGATCTTTTTATATGAAATTAGAGAAAAGGTCAATAAAATAAAAATCCTGGTATAAGACCCAGAGAGTTTTCTTTTTCATGTTAAATTTTTTTTTTTTAAATCATTAATTTCACTTTAGAGGATCAGCATTTTAAAATTTTGTTTTCCAATCTCGGCCCTTAAAATTAAATTGTTATTGTAATTTTCAACTCAAGTTTAAAATACATTTTATCACTACTGATGAGGATAATATTGCAGATATATTATTTTTATATACCTTGATAAGTGTAGCATTGTTTTAATTATTTATCCTTTTTAAAATTTTATAAAACTTTCTCATAACATGGATTAAAAAAAACTTTTAAAATAAGAATTTATTCAATTAATTAATTAGTAATATAATCTATGTAATATAATGGCGGGAATAAAGTAAACATTTATTCCAATTCAGGTATTCTGGAAAATTCCTTTTTTTAAAAAAATGCCTTTGGTAATACCTGTGCCAGCAATGACCACACTAAATGATTTTCAATATGCACCACGACATTTAGCCCATGGTAATTCAATTAATCAATATCAATCAATAATTGATAAAGTTCTCTGGAATAATTGATTGGTGGCTAAACTATGGCCTTTATTTGTCTATTTTTGTGTTGTTAAAAACAATCTACATAAATTTTAGCAGGGCGGGCAATATCCAGGGGAAATAATCAAGGCTTCCAATTGAAGCACTCGCTTTATGAAAGATCTATATACACACATTTTAATTTTTATTCTTTTAAACTTACTGTGGAACTGTATTTTATAATACACCATGCCAAGAAAAACTATCAGCAACTCTAAATTTCAATTGTCTTTTTTTTTTACTTCAAGCCTAAATTATTTATTTTTTACAACTTTTACTTCACAGCTTGAATGCAATACTTGCAAAAGTTGTTGGGTCTGGATCAAAGTTGTTAACAGTTTTTCCATACACTGATTTTCTTAGAAATCCAATCTTAATGACTTCTGTATGTGATGTCAAACTCACTAACCGGATAAATTTTTTCTCTCCAACATTCCACAAACAAGCGACCTCATCATCTCCTCCAGTGACAACCTTTGACCCATCAGCTGAAAATTGTAAAACCCTGATGGCACACTTGCTAGGGTGGGACAGACTGGCCAGGCAGTCACCAGATTTCACATCCCAAAATCTCAAAGTCCCATCAGTGGAGCATGTTGCTAACATAGACCCAGATGGAGAAAAGGCACAGCAATGGATCTGAAAAAAAAAAAGTATTTGCCCAAAACTATAAAAATGTGTTAATGATAGTGTCCAATATTCTAGAAATGTGTTCTGGATAGTGTCCAATACTCTAAAAATGTGTTTTGATTGTTAAAATGGTAAAAACTATGATAAATCTTTTTTTTTCAACAGATGAAATTTATTTATTACAATTCCAACATTTGCTATAATTTACTCGCTAGAACAGGAATGAAATTTAAATATATAAACAAATTTTCAAGAGGAATAGAACATTCTGTGAAGCATTGCCTACTCACAAAGTATTTATGTCCCAACAAAGGAGAGGATGGCAGCTCTGTAAAATCTTTGATCCCCCACAGACGCACAGTTTTGTCTGAGGAACAGGTAGCCAGCGCATTCTTTGAGAAAGCAACAGCTGTAACTTCAGCTTGGTGTGCTGTTATGGTGTGAATGTTGCTGGCCACAAGATGACCATCCCCTCTTACACGCTGAAAGTAAGAAAAAATACTTTGTATTTTTAAACTTATCTTTAATGTTCCTATCAGCTTTAATTTCAATGACTCAATTATCTTCGATAAACTATATACCAATTTATTTTTATACTAGCTTATAACCCGTCAAAAATGACGAAAGTTTTCAAAATAAATATATTTCAGCTGAAATATTTTTGATAACTGCTGCTTAATTAATATCAGTTGGACTCATTAATTAAATTTCATTACACTGTGGCTTGGCTTATTAGTAATATTAGCATTAACACTTAATCCCAGTGGCGGATTTATGTATAAGCTACACACCTTAGGGCCCCCACTTTCTTGGAATTGTCCTATTTAGCACTAACATAAAATATCTTGAATTATAAAGCCTTATATCTCAAATAGCTTAGGCTTAGGGCACTTAGGGCCACTTCAAGCCTAAATCTGGAACTGATTAAGCCTGTGCCTGTATTAATATGCCTGGATGCCTGGAGAGTCTTTGTTCGTGGCATATGCCCCAGATGGGACAACAGGCAATGATGATGATGTATTAATATAAAAAATAACTATTATTCTAAGACAAAGTGCGAACTATTATTCCATGACAAAGTGTGGCCCTCTAATTCCATGCACAATTATTACTAATTATATTATTTTATTTTCAAAACTCGAGTGAGTGTCTCTTTAAAAACTGAAAAATGTTGTAAATTGTTGCTTTTGGCTCTTCCACTGCAAAAGGCTACCGAACCTCACTATAGCATATAATATACCCTAATAATCATATGATATTGCTTTTTTCTAGCAGAACGCTCTTGTAATTTGTATTAATTTCTAAAGCCAAAGCATTTTTTTGGCTCTCCAATGAGACATAATCCGGTCACAATACATCTATTTTGTTTACTAGGACTAGGGCCGGCTTACCAGATGTTTTTTACCCATGACCCATGCTATAATTATAATTCAAATTAAAAATTAGCGTTATAGTAGCAATAGCTAAAATACAACATATAATCATGTATTTAATAAATTAAAAACAAAAGTTCTGAAGATAAAATTAAATTTTGCTGTAAAATAATATTTAATAATATACGTGTAAAAAATGCAGGATCTGCTTTTAATGTATTCCTTTATTGGCATTAATTTCAGCTGTAAATTATCTGTTTGTACTGAAATTTTCATAGCAAAAGCTTTAATAGTTTTAAAGTTATACATTTAAATGTAAATTGTCGGCCAATTTCGATTTGCGATCCCTGTTTTTTTAATAAAATGTTAATAAATTATCTGATCTGTAGTTAATGTATTCCTTTATTTGCATTAATTTCAGAAGTCTATTATCTCTTTGTACAAAAAATTCAACAGTTATGACATTATTGGTTTAAAAGTTATACTATTTTGTAATAAAACTGAATTTGTTGATATTTGTCGCTAATGACCCCTAGTACTTATATGGTCAAGTTGTATAAATTATATTTCATTAATTCACATCTAATGTGTTGTTTTTGATTTAGGAATGTGTTACTAATGTATCCTCCAAATTGCATGGCTCAATCTTCATTAATTACAAAGTTATGAAAAAAGTAGTGTGCGAAGAGCTAAAATTCGATCACAGATTTCGAGGATTAATTGAAAGGCAAATAAGGAGGAAAATTAATTCACTAAAAAAATCATAACTTTTCTGCTATAAAAGATAGAAAAATGATTTAGGTGTCATTGGAAAGCTGAAAGCATGCTCTTTCCTTCTTTGAAATTTTGAGTTGGAGTGCCTAACCATTAGGATGTGGCTAGCGCTACGACAATTTTGTCATAGCAGCAGACGACCCGGTCGGATGTTGCTAGCGTTACGACATGTCGTAGCGCTAGTCAGGAAACTAGTGCTACGACATACGCAACTTCTGCTACGACTAGTTTTAGTCACTATTTGCAGTAAACACCTGGAAAGAATTAAATCTTAACAAACTCTTCTTTATATTGTATACGCATATATATAATAATACGACATTATTTGTGTGTGCATTAATTCTAAAATCTAAATTTATTTAAATAAATTATTTAAATAGATTTAATTTTAATATAATATTGGTCTACCGATTATAAATATATCAGTCGATTTTGCTATACTATAGTATACTTGTGTAAGTGATGCCGATCCATTAAAATTTAGTATACCGTAAAGCCTAAAGCCGTAAATGAAAATCCTCAAGNGGGGGGCAGGTAATAACAACCGCACAGGACTCCTCGTTTACTCACCTTTTTCCCCCCTATTACTATTAGTACTATTACTTCGTGTTGCTGTTTGTGTCCGTTTTCTCAGCACCCCCCGCCTCTCTTTGCACTTTTTATGACGAGCAAGTCTGCGGGGTACGATGCACTACACTATGCCTCCTTCGTCTGACATTGGCTTCAAATCATGCTTCCCCCACTTGCGTTCTGCTCTTTTTCTCGATGCCTTCAATTCAGAGAATGTTTAAAAAATATCTTCCAAACAATTAAGTAACAGTGGTGGTTTATAGTCATTTTTTAAACTCACGCCTCACCTTTTTCGTTGATGATGCCGACTGAGTGTCGACTCACGAATCAAAAAAAATATTAAAAAATAGTAGTATTAGCATAATTAAATACAGCTTTAGTCGTAACTGTAAGTAAGCACATATCACATTTTTACGACTGTCGTAGCAGCAGACGACCCGGTCGGATGTTGCTAGCGTTACGACATGTCTAAAATCTAAATATTTTTATTTTAACAGATTTATTCAACGTATCTGCTTTTCAGAATAATAACAAAAATTATCAGCATACTCATTATGATTAAAAAATAATAATAATAATAAATAAAATTAAAAAAAAAAACAAGACGACAGCGGGATTCGATCCCACTATCGATAGTATTATAACATTTCCGAAGCAACCGTACTAACATTTGATCTAGCGAAGCTGCTGAGAAAAGTAATTTTTTAAATTTATAACTGTTTTTCATTTAATGGCTCAATCTAGATTTTTTTTAATCCTTTAAATTTAAAATTCATTAATAAGCTTATCTAGTGATCATGATATTTCATTATGAGAATTATAGTTTAGTATTTAAGTATTAGTAATAGTAATAGCATAATTGAAAATACAGAAAATTGTTTACGACATGTCGTAACGGCAGACAACCCGGGCGGATGTTGCTGGCGTTACGACATGTCGTAGCACCAGCCACATCCGCGCGGGTTGTCTGCCGTTACTTTGTCGTAGCAGTAGACACTCCGTAGCGGTAAATTAGGTTAGCGTCTCAATAGTGACAATAGCCACTGCCTAGTATTAGTATTATAAATTATACTATGCTATGATTATTACACTGTAACTGTCATGTTAGTTACTTAGAACTTAGATTAATAAATTTAATAATAGCAAGGGCAAGAGTAAGAGTATTTAGTATTTATTATATTTATTAATATTATTTATAATTTATACTAATTACCGTGTCCGACATAACAAATGTGGATCTCAAATCCTTCCCGTGAAAAATTTTTGGTCTTGAAACAAACATTTAGATTATCTATAGTTAAAACAGAGCCCCAACTAATAAATTATTATTGGTAGCAGTCACAAGATCTCTTCGGACTTGGTAATAAACATGATCGATTGTTGATTGTGAAACTGGGAAATGTAAACTTTGAGATCACGTGTCTAAAAGTACTGAAAGAATATAAATAAATATTTCAAGGGACGTAATTAGATAAAATTTTGAAACGTAGCAGACGTCATTAAAAACTTCGCCCCTAAATAGACAAGACCAATAGTAATAGTGTAAACAAATATACCATAATTTTAACGCTGATAATTAATTTACCCCTCCCTCGCCATTTTTATATACATTTCTTTCTTTCATTAAAATATAAAAAAAATGTGCAATTTTTAAAGCAAAAATTTGATACTGTGATACTTTTTTTTTAAAAATGTAACAAAAAATAAAAGAACGATGTTAATAAAATTAAGCAATTATAATTATAATATAAATGTTTTTCTGTGCAAAATTTGAAATTTAATTTCAACTACATGTACATCATCATTTAGAAAATTTGCAGAGAATTAACATGGAAATAAACTCTAAACAAAAAAATTATTTTATTCATTCTAAATTACAGTGACAAAATGTCACGCATACGCCACCCCTTGCCCTTACCCACTATCAGTATTATCACCAAACACGACTATCTGTGCTCTATCCCTGGTCCAGGCAAGGACAGCCCTAACCTAGAGGACACATTTACATCATCTGTTCACGATCAATGTGATAGATGCAAATTTGTTTTAACTTTCCATCCCCATAATTTTAAGGCCCGGCAGGTGATTCTCAAAAACCGATCAATCCTTATGGCTGACCCTCTAACTCAGCAGGTCTTCAAAAAACCTCCTCTTTTTGCTTTCCGGAGAGATTAAAGCCTCAGAGACATACTTGTAAGAAGTCACCTTCCCACAATGAAAGCACATATTGGAACAAAAGGTTGCAACCGTAACCGTTGCAATACTTGTCCATATGTGGTTGAAATTAACAAAATTTCTTTCCCTCTTGAACAATTCTTAATAAAAGATGGATTCACTTGCACCAGTCGCAACGTGATTTATGCAATTATTTGCAAGAGATGTAAAAAAATTTATGTGGGTGAGACAGGTCGTCGTCTTGGAGATCGGTTTAGAGAACACCTGTACAATATAAATAAACAGGCTCAGTGTCCTGTGTCTAAACATTTTAACAGTGTTGACCACGATGGCATTTTGGATATTGTAGTTACTGGTATTTTATATGCAACCAATACCCATGATAGAGTCCACATGGAAAATAGACTCATAAAACGATTTGGTACGTTGGCTCCATATGGAATTAACCAAATCCACAATTTTACATGACTGCAAAATCGTTTTCCCGTTGTGGTTTTCACTGTTACTTTAGATACTTCAACTTCCTCCTTTTTCTTATATTCTATGTCCGTGTTTATTTTTGTCTTTCATTTCTTTTCATTTTATCACATATACTTTAATATGTTTTAATTTTAATATATATGTAAGTACATGTAATTGTTTTTGTACTGATGAAGGCATGAGCCGAAACGTCTACCATTATTTGTATTAGTTGATAATAAAGCTTTAATTTATTGTTTCCTTACACAAATAGTCTGTGTAATTTGTTTTTCTAACCTAGAGTATGCGGGGCCCAAGGCAGCAAACGATTTGCGGGGCCCAGGGCCCAAGGCCAGAGGCGTCGCTATGGTTGGTGTCACCCCTTCACGACTTAAGGGGGCGTCCATAAAGGACGTCACGCGAGGTTGCTGATTTTTACCCCCCACCCCGCGTCATACTTAATCACAATAACTTAGACCCCCAGCCCTTTTTTCGACATGACGTCACAAAACTTTGACCCCCACCCCACCCCCTACAAAAAAGCTGTATCTTCTAAGTGAAAATTATCATGTGGCAAATTAGTTTTTGTCATTTCAATATGCTTTTTGTGTAAGTTTGCTGTCTAATATCATAATATCGTAGCACGCCTGAAGCCATTGAAAACGTCATTAAATAAATTTTAAGCAATCAAATATTTAAATGGAACTTTTATTTAAAGGTGCGAGTTTTTTGATGTGACGACATATTTTTAAAAACACATTCCTCCCTCTCGTCACACATTGTCACAGATTCTTGACACACTGCCCCCTAGGCACGTTACGTCATTAATGCACGGCTCCTAATCCATAGAACTCCCAATCTTCAAGTGACGAATAAACACATAATTTTACACTTTTTTGTCAACCGGTGAGATCAGCACCTCTTGTGAAGTGTTTTTAAAAGAGAAAACAATTCCTTACCACGTGAAAAGTTTTTTTTTAAAAAGATGTAACAGTAGAAAGATAGAGGGAGGAAGAGAGAGAGAGAGAGAGAGAGAGAGAGAGAGAGAGAGAGAGAGAGGTGTAAACAACAAAAATAGAGTAAATATCCAGACTAACTCCTAAGCATCTCCCTCGCCCTACAACACAACAGAGCGTATTCTTTCCGCGACGCACCGGAAACATAAAAGCTGTTAATGACATACAATGTATTTTCAAATATGGAAAACGATTCGTTCCCAAATTAAACAAAGTTTTTTTTTTTTTAAAATACGCAATATTATTCTTTATTGGGTGCGATCAATGTTCCCTCTAAAGTTTGCGGTTGTTGTTCTAAATAAAAAAAAATCTAATGTGCAAAGTTTAACAGCTTACCATTTTTAGTGCGCAAAATTTTTGACATCTCACAAAAATACATACATTAATTAGATCGATACTTATTGGGGAAAAATTTGTTTAAATCAAAATAATACAGTAAATAGTAGATTATAATTAAATAAACAAGAATTATTAATGTGTATTTCTGTTCAGCGGTATCTTTCATCATGTATAAAGCAACAAAATGCCAACATACCCATATGCCGCTAATCTATTCTGGGGCATTCTGGCGTCTGTCTTTCAATGAGATCCATATTTTGCAGACTTCGTCAAGGTTCATCATTCTGACAAGATTTAATCCTCACTCATAAGCAAGTCTAAATGTAACTCTTCAAACCAATTTTTGGATTTTACTTTTATAGAATTCATTAGACTAAATCCACGTTCGCAAACAGCGCTCGATGCAAGAAATCTAGCACAAATATCCAACAGGGTGGCAATGTCCCTGAATTATTCTTAAATCACGACAAACTGAATCACCTCGTCGAAAGTCTGAATCAACCACAAATCTTAAATTACGATACTGATCTAAGTTTCTGCAAAATGTCTTCATAGCTTTTAACAATACTTTGTATTTAGAAACTATGGAACAAAGTTTTGCTTGTTCAAAATTAAAATTTTACGTGTCGACTAACGGTTACCAATCAAATATTCGCCATAGCATCAAGACACTTTCAAGAAATCAAGAATCTACTTGCCAACTCAGACATTCAACGAATTTGAGGATGGTTCTCATGTTTTCATCCTTTCAGCCGGAAAACATTTTAACAACCTCTGCAGAACAATGAAAATTTTCATCTAGGTGCTGCCCTGTTAGGTTATTGATCCTTCCTTTTATAAACTGGTATGCCTTTATGGTCATTAGATTTTTCCTTTGAAACAGCTTGATTAATTTGGAAAGTTACTAAATACTTCATGAATGACACTAAGGAACAGTCCGAAACTGTGGGTTTCTGCGCTTCTTTAAATAATATTTATTGACTGGGTCATTCTGCAAAAATGTGAAAGCCATCTGACACCAATGTCGTCTAAACAGGGCAAACTGAGTTGTTATTTCAAAACTCTCCTTTCAACACTCTGTCACCCCCAACACAACTCCCAATGTTTTGATTAAAATATCACACATGTTCAAAGTTTAACAGTGTACCATTTTTTGTGTTCAAATTTTTGACATCTCACAAAAATACATGCACCAATAGGACCGATATACATTAAGTGACACATTTCTTTATCAAAATAATATAGTAGATTTGGCTATATTGAAATTAACAAGAATTATAAATGTATATTTCTGTTCATCTGTTCAACGGTATTTATCATGCATAAATCAACCAAATGCCAACATACCCATAAGCCGCTAATCTATTCTGGGGGAACTCTGGCGTCTGTCTTTCAACGAGATCCATATTTTATAGAATTCGTCCAGGTTGATCCGATGTCCATCATTCAGACAAGATTTAATCCTCATAAGTAAGTCTAAATGTAACTCTTCCAACCTATTTCTATATTTTACTTTTATAAAATTCATTAGGCTAAATCCACATTCGCAATCAGCGCTCGATGCAAGAAATGTGGCACAAATATCCAACAGGATGACAAAGTCATCTGAACTATTCTTCAGACATGGCAAACTGAATCACCTTGTCGAAAGTCTGCATCAACCCACATTTTAATTGTTTCCGCTAGCATTAATCATAAATTTAAATTGCGATACTGATCCATAAGTTTCTGCAAAATGTCTTCATAGCTTTTAAAGAATGCTTTTTATTTAGAAACTAGGGCACCAAGTTCTTCTTGTCAGTAATTAAAATTTGACGTGTCGACTAGCGCTTACAACAATATACGCCATAGCATCAAGTCGATTTAAAAAAAACGATAGTCCACGTGCCAACTCAGACATTCAACGAATTTAAGAATGGGACTATGTTTTCACCCTTACAGCCTGAAAACCAGTGGTGGATTTAGCTATAGGGCAGGGGGCGTGTCGCCCCCCCCCCCGCGCACCTGTTCGGTCTAAAATGACGCCCCCCTTAAGACGCCCTTAATGAACACTAAAAAGGTGTAACTAGAGCAGAAAAAAAGATTTGTTAAACACGAAACTTTTAATCAATCACTAAACTGCAATACGACAATATTGGCTTGCTAAAAATCGTATTTCAAAACTGCAATATCTGGTTTGGTCAGTCAGGAGCGTCGCTAAGTGGAAAAGAATAGAGAAGCATTAAAACGAATATTAGGCGTGACATTGTTTTAGCAAAATATAGGACACAGAGAACAATCTTGCTTTATTGATGGTAGTTGTAGAAATACTGGAAATTTTCGTTAAATGTTAAGTTTATTAGCCAACTATGATTTCACTTTAAACAGTCATCTAAAGTTTAAAAAGAAAAATGAAATTTATTTAAGTAATGATGTGCAAATTCATTTAATTCAATCATTTGCACTTGAATTATCAGCAGCAATTGATAATAAAGTTAAGTCTTCACATTTCTTTTCTTTAATTATTGATTCAACCATTAATATATCTAAAATTCATCAGATGTCACTTTACGTTCAGTTTTAAAATTAAGAAATGTTGAGGAAAGATTTATAGGCTTGTATACTTTGGTAAACAGAAATGCTGCAAACCTGCATTTGCTTAGAAGATTCTAACGGAACTACACATTACAAAAGCGAAACATTGACATCACAATCTGTGGAGGAAAGGCATACGATGGCGCATCTGTGATGTCTGGAATTAAGAGTGGACTTAAAACTTTCACCCAATGTTGTCCCCATGTTTTGAATTTGGTCACTATCGAAGCAATTTCTGTACACAGTAATGTACAGTTGTTNTTTTTTTGGCTCAGCTGAAAGGTTGTATGCATTCTTTACGTCTAGTTTACCACGTCTACATACTCTTAAAAAAGATCATAAATGTCAATATGAATTAACAGTAAAAACTCAGAAATGACTTTCTGATACAAGATGGTCAAGCCATAAGCATGCAGTCGATGCAGTTGTTGAATCATTCTCTGCTATTCTAGCCACTCTAGAAGATATAAATTCAGGGAAATCAACATAACATAGAGGAAGTGTCGGAAGTCAGAGCAGAAGCCATTGGACAATCTGTTTTAATAACAAATATTCTTTTGTTTTTTCTGATGCTATTTGTACAAAAGCTGGTTGATATTTTCGTGTTATCAAACCACAAATAAGTTTGTTGAAAAGAGAAGCGATCAAGCTCTTTAAAATTCTGAAAGTAGATGTCTAATCATCTATTAACGAAAATTGTTCCAAACTAGATGTTAAAAACAAAATTTAAAGAAACTCAAAATTGCAAAAAATAAAAGTATGGCAGGTGAACTTAGTAGAGATGAAAGGGCTGATGATCCAACTACTAGTTTTAAATCTGAAACATACTTCACTATCTTGGATACAATACTAAAATAAATAGATGATCGATTTAATGACTTTAGGGGCACAGCTATTTATTTCTATTGTATTGATCCATCAAAAATGTTGGAAGAAAATAAAGATTCTCTTTGAAGTTGATGCAAAATTTACAAACATATTATCCCTGAAGAAGCAATCATTCAAAGATTTGTATGCATCACAACGTCCATCACAACGTCCATCAAAACGTCCATCAAAACATCCATCACAACGTCCATCACAACGTCCATCACTATCTACAATTAGTGAGCTACAACTTAAAGACTTTCTACCATTCTTGTTTGAAAAATAAATGCCATCAGGACTCCCTAATTTGTCAATACTCTATACAAATTTACTTGAATCTTCTTGGTAGCAATGATTGAAAATCATCAAAATTATTTGCGCTCAAAAATGAAAAACGAACGCCTGTCTGGATTGGCAATAATTTCAAATGAACATGAGAACTTTGACTTTGAATCAACGATAAATCGTTTAGGTTCACGTAGAAAGGAATTTAAATAAGGCTCAGGGCTCTATACAAATTCGCATAAACTAAGTTTCTTTCTTAGATTTAAAAAAATATACTATTGAAATAAATATACGTCACTATTTTGAAAACATATCTGTTTATATTGTTTCTTCTGTTTGTCTTGTTCGATGATTTGGAAAATTTACTAAATTAGTAGGCTCATAATTATTATTTCTAGGGCTGCAGAAATTAATGATTAATTTCTCGAGTATTAATTAAAAATGTTTAAAGATTAAATTATTTTTAACGATTAATTGACACATCACTTACAAATAATTGGAAGTAAAAAAAAGTATATATAAACAATTTTTAAAAATAGCGCCTGATAAATAATGAATTTCCTAAAGATGACATGTACATTTTGGTTTTAAAATATTGACTGACGGGAATGTTCCAAATGTTGATTAAGTTTGCCTACTTATCAAACAAAATGAAAAGCGTATGAAGCTAATGGCAGTAATGGCGTTTGACTTTAGAGACAGAAATGATGACAGCTCTTCTGATGAATTACTGCGTTACAAAATGGAGATGAACGTTCTTGAATCCATTAATCCAGTATAATGGTGAAAAGTTAATGAACACGAATATCTGATAATGTCATTCCTTGCCAAGACCATTTTGAGCTAACAGTTGCATCAGTTCCATGTCAATGATTGTTCAGTTCTGCTGGTTATATTGTCTATTAGACCCGCTAATAACTTGAACCAATTAATATCAACACACTTTTGCGTTGTTGGGGAAAAGTTTATATATAAAAAAGACATTCCAGTGTTATTTAGATTTTTATCAGAACGTTAAATAAGTGTTACTTATGACATCATAAATTAAAATTTTTGGCTTTAATCGAAATTAACGATTAATTAATCGTTAATTTTTCAAAAGTTAACAATTAAATTTAAATTAATCGTTAACAGCCCTAGTATTTACCCAAAAATCTGTTTTTAGTAAAATTTTCGGCGCCCCCTGAAATTCTCCTCGCCCCCCC
>MUZC01000030.1:1020801-1040546 GCA_002072015.1 Radix auricularia | reverse complement strand
CCCCCCCCCCCACGCAGACAAAGCTAAATCCGCCACTGCTGAAAACATTTTTAGCGACCTCTACAGACCAATGAAAATTGTCACCATGAATGACACTACGGAACAATATCTATTGACTATGACATATGGGTCATTATACAAACGGACCAGCGCCTCACAGTATTCAGTCTGTACATGTATGTTTCTCAACAATTTGAGCAACAATGCGTTTAACGCAAAGTGCCGTGAAAGCCATCTGATTTCTGAGTCGTCTAAAAAAATCCTTTTCCACTGAACAGAAATATACATTTATATGTTGATTAAGTAACCTAATGCCAACATACCCATATGCCGCTAATCTATTCTGGGGCACACTGGTGTCTGTCAACAAGATCCATATTTTATAGACTTTGTCAAGGTTGATCTGATGTCCATCATTCTGACAAGATTTAATCCTCATAAGCAACTCTAAATGTAACTCTTACAACATATTTCTAGGTTATACTTTTCTAGAATTCATTAGGCAAAATCCACGTTCCCAACGAGCATTCGATGCAAGATATACAGCACAAATATCAAACAGGGTGGCAATGTCGCTGAATTATTCTTCAGTCATGACAAACTGAATCACCTCGTTGAAAGTCTGAATCAACTCACATTTTATTTTTTTTCTTCGAGCACTAATCTTAAATTACGATAGTGATCCATAAGTTTCTCCACAATGTCTTCATAGCTTTTAAGAATACTTTGTATCTATAAACTAGGGCATACAGTTTTGTTTGTTCAAAATTAAAATTTGACATGTCGACAAACGCTTACAACTCAAATATTCACTTTAATATCAAGTCGCTTTTAAGAAATCGAGAGTCCACGTGCCAACTCAGACATTCAAAAAATTTGAGGACTGTGTTTGTGTTTTCAGCCTGAATACATTTTAGCAACCTCTGCAGACCAATGAACATTTTCTCCAAGGTGATGTCCTCTTAGGTTATTGATAATTCCTTTTACAAACTGGTATGCCTTCCTAGTCATTAGATTTTCCCTTTGTAATAGCTTGCTTAATTTGGCAAGTTCTCCAAATACTACATGAAAAGTCCGAAACTGTGGGTCTCTGAGATCCTTTAAACAATATTTATTGACTTGGACTTGGTCATAATACAAACGTGCCTGCTCTTCACAGTATTCAGTCTGTGCTTGTATGTCATTTAATTTCTCTAAAATGCTTGTGAAGCCAAGTGGCGTGAAATCCATCTGACTTCAGTGTCATCTAAAAAAAAAAAAATCCTGCTCTTGGTGTCCAGGGAAAACTGATTTGTTATTTCAAACACTCCTTTCACCACACTGTCACCCCCAACACGAATCCATTGTTTTAATATGTCTTTTTTGTGAGTTTTCGGCGAGTGATATCACAATGTTTGTTCTGCTCCAAGGCTAGTAACCAATGTCAAATATTTTTATTATTTTAAAGGGAGTGTTTGATATTTTTCTTGTATTATTCTTCGACGAATTAATTGAATGATGTCGCTAAAATCTGTTTGCAGTGTGCGAGAGATGGAAGATAGATTCTTGACATTTACACTTATTTTTTAAATTGAATTTTAATAAAGGATGTGACTGAGTTCCATTCTTACTAAAATGTTCTAGCAAAATTACTTTTTGAATTTGGACTTAAGGTAATTATAATGTTTTGTCATATTAGTTTATTTTTTCTAAATATTTAAACCTGAAACATAAATATTAAAACAAGATTTTTATACTATTGTTATTTTAAAAAAAAAGTGTTACGTAAAGTAGTAAAATGTAAAAAGGCCGGTGGGGCACAAGGTGGTTTCCTCGTTCGCCTTGTCGGCCCTGGATCCAGGTGTACTAAAGTCGCAGAATGATATATCTAAGATTTACATAGACAGGGCTCTATGGCGGATTAATGGATAAACTTTTTATATTTGTAAGAAAAGTGTACAAATGTTTCACGAACCCTTGAAAATATAAAATATTTAAAAAATAATAAATATTAACTATACAACTGATCGCGATTCAGACCTGATAGTGTTAATAATCGATAAAACGTGATTTAATTGGCTCACTTAGAGAACATAGTATAAAGTATAGTTTATATTTTTAAAATTTCTCATATTAGACAAGCTCCGCTGGCCGTGTGGAGAGAATACAGGCGCGTGATGCAACTGGTGTGGGTTTCGATCCCAACAGTGGAAAATTAAAAATTTTCTTTTCACACTCATTTGTAACATACCGCAAACACTTCAAACAGTTATTTCTTCGTGCTCGTTTATTTCTTTTTCATTATTAATATTTAGTTACAGTCCTATATTAGCTGTTAACAATCATTTTATTTTAAGGGACGCTGGCTGGATAGGGCCCCCGTTTCGTTTCACTGCAGCCCGATTCCCCGTGCAGTGTTAATCCGCCCCCCCGGGCAGGGGTGCCCACTCTCACCGTACTTGTATACCGTGGCGATAGAGCCAGTGTTAGAAAAAAAAATAGGTTAGATAATAGATAACACCACAAGAGGAATTCAGCTACCTGATAGAGGACCAAAAAATTTATCAACACACACCGACGACACTATATTCTTTCCACAAAACAACTCGATCAAAAGAATTATGGAAACTTTTGAGGAATTCTGATTAGCAAGCGGATCGAAAATAAACACCAAGAAGTCGGAAGAAGGATCCGCCAGTGGCGTCGCTAGGGGGTGCGGTGGGGGGGCGGGCTGCCCCGGGTGACACCATCAGGGGTGTGACACCAGACAGTAAAATTCTATATATTCCCGTTATTTGGCACTGGAAAACTCGGAGGAGTTCTATGGGTTAAATCATGACAGGGTGACACCATGAGCTACCGCCCCGGGTGACACCAACCCTAGTGACGCCTCTGGGAACCACTTATATACGGATTAACATTGACAAACAACCCTTGGGAAACACACAAAGGAACATGGGGTTCACTAGTGAAATTCGTTAACAAACTCACCACACGATATAAATACGCAACCAGAACAATATTCTGGAGAAGTACACTAGTAAATACTTAAATAATACCAAAATTAATTTACGTAAGGAACATTTTTAAAATGCCTCCACACACACTAAACTAAACACATATTCTATGGGCCTGAGATTACTCTCTTAAGGCCTTGGCTATTACTTGGGCAATCTGCTCCATCTGTTGGGCAGTGCCATACAACATTGTCTTAACGTAGGACTCCCCTGCCCCCCTAACCTCCTCGGCTATGTCAAGCACGGGACATGACGTCAACAAGTGCATAATCGTCTCAGAGGCTTGGCTGCAATGGCGGCAGTTGGAGTCCATGTTGTGATCTAGCCTGTTAAAGTACGATTTGGTTGGGCAATGCTCGGTGCACATTTGGGTAACCAAACTCTGTTCCCTTCGATTTAGTCCCCACCACTGGTCTGATCTGCTAGGCCTGGGCATGTTAGCGAACACCCCTCTGGCAGTAGCTCCATCTTCCCACACCTGGCACCACTTTTCCCTAAAGTGGTCCTTAAGCCAAGTCTTTGCGCCCAGGTATGTGTCTGGGACATCTGGTTGGGGTTGGGCTGCTCCAGCTTTTGCCAGCGAGTCTGCTATCTCATTACCTTCTACATCCACGTGGCTAGGGATCCATTGAACTGTGACCCTGCCACCAAGTCTCTCGAGTCTGCCTACGTCCTCCAAAATGGAGTCGACTAAGTGGGTGCTACGTTTCTCAGATAGCAGGACTTCGAGCGCTGATCTCGAGTCACAAAACAAGACCGTGTCGAGACCTACTAGTCCCGACCCTTGCAGTGTTAGGTGCACACTTTCCAGGGCCCTGTGAATAGCTTCAAGCTCCGCATCGTAGTTCGATGCTGTGGTCCCACAGGGTCCTGAAAGTTCCTCTTTTGGTGGCCCTCCTAATGGGTATAGGATGAGCGCACCATATCCTGCAGTTCTGTCACTCCGGCTGGCAGACCCATCCGTGAACACTTTCACAGGGGTTTCCGCGAACCCTTCGATTGTCTCAAGGGCAGCCACTTTCTGTACGTATTCAGGGCTGCGCTTCGTTACTGTCGTGTCAGTCATTGACAAATGTATTGTGGGACGTGTCATTTTCGCATGAGGCGGTTTAATTGGGACGCTAATTGTTCTGTATCTATTTTGTGGAGGTTGAACAGTCCTATCAAGCTCTAGTACTTGATGCATGAACGAGGACCGTTTCAACCTCCCACGTCCGTCCCAATTGTGCTGCATTAGGTAGCAGGGGTCCCTCGTGTCCAGCCTGCGATACCTTTCTGCAGTGGTAATGATCGCCTTGTCCCGACGTATCTCAAGTGGTTCTACATTTGCAATGACCTCCACGGCAGTTGTGGGTGTAGTTCTGTACGCGCCACAGATAAATCTCAAGGCCTGGTTCTGGATGCGGCCCAGTTTTTCCAATGCCGTTTTGCTGGCAAAGGCTTGGACCGGCATGCTATAGTCCATCACCGACCTCACACTTCCCAGGTACACTTCCACACACACTAAATTGCCCTAAACACAATTAACCAAATGATTAGAAGATTTATTTGTAAGAACACTCAATGGAACATAAAGAGATCAACTTTAATGCAGTATAAATTAGAGGGAAGAAATAAATCTACAAGATGGGGATACCAAAATAGAAGCTATGAGTATGAGGATTAAATTTTATATGGTATACTTTAATTAAATGTTAGCTGAAGAACATGATGAAATGCTAGTACTGCTAGGATAAGAGAAAAATAATAGTACTACTACTAGGATAAGAGAAAAGTAATAGTACTACTAGTTCAAGGATAAGAGAAAAATACTAGCACTACTAGGATAAGAGAAAAATACTAGTACTACTAGGATAAGAGAAAAATACTAGTACTAATAGGATAAGAGAAAAATACTAGTACTACTAGGATGAGAGAAAAATAATAGTACTACTAGGATGAGAGAAAAATAATAGTACTACTTGGATAAGAGAAAAATACCAAAAAACAACAACAACCAATAACAACCCAGATAACACATTTTACCAGAAATACAAGTTTTATTCCTCTTCTAAAGTTATAGACAGATCACAGTATTGTAAAAGAGATCTGAAACCGTTTGTCAAAAGACATTTGATCCTGTGAAAAAAATGGCCCCCAAAAACATTAGCTGGTCGTCAGGTTGTTTCCAACATGTTAAAATAATGAAATATTTCAAAACATCTGAAACTCTTCCGGATTCAGGAAACCAATATATATATATTAGGGCTGCTATCGATTAATTTAAATTTAATCGTCAACTTTTGAAAAATTACCGATTAATTAATCAATAATTTTGATTAAGGCTAAAAATAAGATGTATGACGTCATTAAACTGAAAATTTCAAGGGAAGTAACAAAAAACAGGCAATTGGCATGTTTTGATTTAAATATAAGTAGTTCAATATAATGTCAATGAATTTAATTTTGCTATTGTTAATAAAGTAGAAACAATGTTCAATTTTTTAAAATCAGTTTCCTTATAAAAAGGCTTATTTTAAAGTTTACACTTTAAAAATCTTTTTTTTTTAAAATTGAGAAGTTTGTACGTAAAAAAGCAAACTATTATTAATTATTTATAAGTATATTGGTACAGTATTTAATGCATGTTTAATCGCTATTTTATCGATTAAAATAATTTAATCGATAACATTTTTACCGATTAATCGAGAAATTAATCGATAATTTCTGCAGCCCTATTATATATATATATATATATACTATAAATAACCAGCCAAACAATGGGAAATGAACTTCCGAAGCATTCATATTACTTGATAAAACATGCATCAATGTACAGCGCTTTATAACAATTCCAATTATATGTCAATGAAATATGCTGACAATAAAAGGGTCATGGCACACAAAAACTCACATTTTATCATTAGAATTATATTTGATGTAAGCACATGGTCATAAGTTATAAGTTAAAAACATGAACTAATAATAAAAGCTTTACATAAATTATATATTTTTTTAATTTGTAGAATATAATAGATTAAATAACAAGAAATATTCAAATATTAACTGAATTTTACATTCAATGAGTCTGAAAATGTTTTCAAATTTTATTATTAGGACAAGAGTCCCAATGATAATTTATATTTTGTTGGTCTCCGAACTATTTGATTACAGATTAGCAATTTGAATACATACAGTACAGTACAGTACTTGATTAGAGTACAGCAATTTTTTCCAAGAATTCAAGTCATCGAACAGGTAATGACTTAATGAATTGAAACATTGAATTGGATTTAGAATTTAAAAATAAATATTCAAGCAATGTTCATCTCTGATTCACAATAAATTTTTAAGGTGGCTTAAATTTGGACACTTGGTCCCATTATTTAAAGGCAAACAAATGCAACAAGGGAGATAATTTTGTCGTTGATTATTTCCCTTGGATTATAGGTGGGTTCAAATTACTTCCAATATACGTGGGTGCATTAGGCATAAGTACAGTTCTTAGTGACATTGTCTGGACTGCTGAATATTTTCTGTATTGTGTTTTCTCTGTATTGAATGTTCTCTATAATGAATGTTCTCTATAATGAATGTTCTCTATATTGAATGTTCTCTATAATGAATTCTCTCTGTATTGAATGTTCTCTATATTGAATGTTCTCTATAATGAATGTTCTCTATAATGAATGTTCTCTGTATTGAATGTTCTCTATAATGAATGTTCTCTATAATGAATTTTCTCTGTATTGAATGTTCTCTATAATGAATTTTCTCTGTATTGAATGTTCTCTGTATTGAATGTTCTCTATAATGAATTTTCTCTGTATTGAATGTTCTCTATAATGAATGTTCTCTGTATTGAATGTTTTCTATAATGAATGTTCTCTGTATTGAATGTTCTCTCTATAATGAATGTTCTCTGTATTGAATGTTCTCTCTATAATGAATGCTCTCTGGCTACAAGATGTACATCTGTTTCAGGTCAGTTTCTGCGTGGAGTCACTTGACTTTGACGATGTCACCCACACAAATAAACTGTCTTGAGCCATCGGCAGGAGGAAGCATACGAGCATGAACACCGAATGGAACCTGAGGAAACAAAAAAGTTTTTTTGAGGAAAGCAAACAACTAAAAAAAAAAACAACTAAATAAGAGAAAATTAAATACATTTAAAACTGACATGATTTATTTTTAAAATTTCTAATATATACTGGGTGACAAAAAAAAAAAAAGGAACTTTTTAACGATGCAATAAATTTTTTTTATTCTTAATAATTGCAACATTGAAATATGCCATTTAAAAAATTAATGGAATTTATCATAAAAAAAAATTAAATCTTTTAGATGTTGTCCTCATGTGCTGCAAAATGTCTGCTGGGATACCCTGGATCTTATCCTCAATTCTCTGTTTGAGCTCATTCCCAGTTCTTGGTCAACTTGTTTATACTTAATCTTAAAATATCCCGAGACAAACAATCACAATTGGACAAATGTAGCGGTCAAGGGGTCAGGGACTGTTGATGAGGAAGTTAAACAGCAGATTTCAAGAATGCATTTGTACAGGAGAATGGAAACCTAAAGGACATATTTTTTTATAAAATGATTTCCATTAATGTTTATGAAATGGCATATTATAGGGTTACTATTCCTATAGATAAAATGTATTTAAAAAAATAACTCTTGGTTTTATTGGATCATTAAAAAGTTTCTGTTTTTTTTGTGTCTACCAGAAAACTAAAAACTTTAAATAAAATTTTGAGGAAAAATTCTTGAAAACTAAAAACTTTAAATACAATTTTAAGGAAAAATTCTTGAAAACTAAAAACTTTAAATACAATTTTAAGGAAAAATTCTTGAAAACTAAAAACTTTAAATACAATTTTAAGGAAAAATTCTTGAAAACTAAAAACTTTAAATAAAATTTTGAGGAAAAATTCTTGAAAACTAAAAACTTTAAATACAATTTTAAGGAAAAATTCTTGAAAAGCTATCACTAATTATATGAAAATATCAATACATTTACCACCTAACAAAGAGTGGCAGATGTAGCAAACTGGAAGAAGTGATCCTGTTTTAGGTTTCAAAACAAAATCAGTTGGCAAAGCAGCGCCTTAGTATGCAACACAAACAACAAAATGTTCCAGTACCTTCTTGCCACGCCACACACCCAAAGTCCTGAGGGGCTCTCTGCTCTTCTGTCCAGTCTCCTGGTCCATACAGATCATCTGACACCTGGAGCAAGGGCCCTGGCACTGTAGTGAACATAGATACAAGTGAGACCCGATCAAATATTGTTCATAGTCACAATAGAACAATGAAAACACAGGTCTGTCACATTGACAACATAGGTCTGTCACGTTGACAACATAAATCTGTCACGTTTACACCATTGGTCTGAAACACTGACAATAGATGTCTGTCACACAGGCATCATTGGTCTGTCACATTGAAAAACATAAATCTGTCATGTTGACAGCAGTCTGTTGTCATATTGACAGCACAGGCCTGTTACATTGATACCATTGGTCTGACACACTGACAACACATGCCTGTCACACTGACAACACATGTCTGTACACGTCTTTCCCTCTGGCACCATTGGTCTGACACACTAACAACAAATGTCTGTCACACTGAGACCATTGGTCTGTCACACTGAGACCATTGGTCTGTCACACTAAGACCATTGGTCTGTCACACTGAGACCATTGGTCTGTCACACTGAGACCATTGGTCTGACACACTTACAACAAATGTCTGTCACACTGAGACCATTGGTCTGTCACACTGAGACCATTGGTCTGTCACACTGAGACCATTGGTCTGTCTCACTAACAACAAATGTCTGTCACACTGAGACCATTGGTCTGACACACTGAGACCATTGGTCTGACACACTAACAACAAATGTCTGTCACACTGACACCATTGGTCTGACACACTTACAACAACAGTGTTATCTCCAACAAGGATTGAGCTCCATTCATCCTCTTCAAAAGGTCGACCGCCATCAATGACCAGGTTGCCACGGAAGCGAAGGACCAAGTTGTCTTCAGCTTTTGGGGTTACAGAAAAAATATTTCTTACAAAACTGTTGATGTAATAACGGAAAGAATGTGATCCCTCGCCCCCCTACCCCCACCCGCTGAGAACACATATACAAAAAGACATGGAGAATATCTGAATCTATTATAATACAACAAAATTTACTGATTCTGGAATGTGCTACAAATAACTTAACCACGTTTGTGGCATGCAAGTTATAATATAGATAACAAAAAATGTTCTATAAAAAATTTGATATAATAAATTGATTATATCTAATTAAAATATTTGGGACTCATGTTTGGTGTGAACTAACTAACTAACATTTAAACATTTGTTTTAGTGAATATTTAATCTAGTTTGAAATACAGATATAGGTCAAATAGATATTCAGGATCTGGGACATCAAAATATAAATAGATTTTGTGGTGGTGTGCCCTGAGGACAGGGGTTACTATAAATCCATTTGTGGTGGTCTACCTATGGTTAGTGAGACATGTCAAGATATAGACATATGGTGACATCAGGTACATATGTGACATCAGAAACATATGGTGACATCAGGTACTTATGGTGCTTGTAATGCTGAGAACACTAGCACTTAACCCCTTCCCTCCCCCTCAGCCCCCCCAGCCATACCCCTAAGCCCCCTCAACCTTACCCATCAGCCCCTCAACCTTACCCCTCAGCCCCCTCAACCTTATCCCTCAGCACCCCCACACCATCAACTATCTGGGCACACAATATTAGCCCAATGAACAACTCACTGATATCTGCTGGTGATGTTGGTATTCTTGTATCGTCTGCATCATCCACATCTGCTATTTCTATCATTTTCTTCTGCAGCTCCCGTACACTAGTTCGGCAGAGTAGCAGCAGTTGTGACTCATTGGCCATAGACAGCAACGGTTTAGAAGGGTCTGAATGAATAAAGCATTGTTTACATGATTGTGAGGATCTTATTTCCCCGAACTCACCTTGCACCAAATTTCTCCCAGCTCACCTTGCACCACATTTCTCCCAGCTCACCTTACACCACATTAAAATCAGCTCACCTTACACCATGTTTCTAATAACTCACCTTGCACCACATTTCTATCAACTCACCTTACACCACATTTCTCCCAGCTCACCTTACACCAGATTTCTATCAACTCACCTTACACCACATTTCTCCCAGCTCACCTTACACCACATTTCTATCAACTCACCTTACACCACATTTCTCCCAGCTCACCTTACACCACATTTCTCCCAGCTCACCTTACACCACATTTCTCCCAGCTCACCTTACACCACGTTTCTATCAACTCAGCTTACACCACATTTCTCCCAGCTCACCTTACACCATGTTTCTAATAACTCACCTTGCACCACATTTCTCCCAGCTCACCTTACACCACATTTCTCCCAGCTCACCTTACACCACATTTCTCCCAGCTCACCTTGCACCACATTTCTCCCAGCTCACCTTACACCACATTTCTCCCAGCTCACCTTGCACCACATTTCTCCCAGCTGACCTTGCACCACATTTCTCCCAGCTCACCTTACACCACATTTCTCCCAGCTCACCTTACACCACATTTCTCCCAGCTCACCTTACACCACATTTCTCCCAGCTCACCTTACAGCACATTTCTCCCAGCTCACCTTGCACCACATTTCCCCCCTAGCTCACCTTCCACCACATTTCTCCCAGCTCACCTTACACCACATTTCTCCCAGCTCACCTTACAGCACATTTCTCCCAGCTCACCTTGCACCACATTTCCCCCCTAGCTCACCTTCCACCACATTTCTCCCACCTCACCTTGCACCACATTTCCCCCCTAGCTCACCTTCCACCACATTTCTCCCACCTCACCTTGCACCACATTTCTCCCAGCTCACCTTGCACCACATTTTCTTTGTCCTCTAGTTTACTCTTCCTTGTGTCATCACTCTGCTGCCTCAGAAGCCTAACACCCGAGGTTCCAAAGTTCTGACTCAGCCAGTCGGAGACGTCATTTCCACAGTCAAAGGTGTTCACTCTGGGGAACAATAAAACAAGGTGTTCACTCTGGGGAACAATAAAACAAGGTGTTCACTCTGGGGAACAACAAAACAAGTTGTTCACTCTGGGGAACAACAAAACAAGTTGTTCACTCTGGGGAACAATAAAACAAGGTGTTCACTCTGGGGAACAACAAAACAAGGTGTTCACTCTAAGGAACAATAAAATATGGTGTTCACTCTGGGGAACAATAAAACAAGGTGTTCACTCTGGGGAACAACAAAACAGGGTGTTCACTCTAAGGAACAATAAAAAGAAAAGATAAGAAACAACTGTGAAGTGTGCACCAGGGTTAGTGAGAGTTGAGAGCAAAATGTAAACAAGACAGGAAGACATTTAAATTAGGTCATTTTGGGGAAACTCTTTAGGTGCACTGCCAGTCAACATGGTTCATTGATATTAGATTGTGAATGTTTCATATTTTAATTTAAATTATAAATAACATCAACCAAAGAGGGAAAAAAACGATAGTCAGGGGTTTCTATCGTCTTGTCACCTACCTATCACCACAGACTTGTCACCTATCCCCACAGACTTGTCACCTATCCCCACAGACTTGTCACCTATCACCACAGACTTGTCACCTAACTATCACCACAGACTTGCCACTTATCACCACAGACTTGTCACCTATCACCACAGACTTGTCACCTATCACCACAGACTTGTCACCTATCCCCACAGACTTGTCACCTATCACCACAGACTTGTCACCTATCCCCACAGACTTGTCACCTTTCACCACAGACTTGTCACCTACCTATCACCACAGACTTGCCACCTATCCCCACAGACTTGTCACCTATCCCCACAGACTTGTCACCTACCTATCACCACAGACTTGTCACCTATCACCACAGACTTGTCACCTATCCCCACAGACGTGACACCTTTCACCACAGACTTGTCTCCTACCTATCACCACAGACTTGCCACCTATCACCACAGACTTGTCACCTATCCCCACAGACTTGTCACCTACCTATCACCACAGACTTGTCACCTATCCCCACAGACTTGTCACCTATCACCACAGACTTGTCACCTATCCCCACAGACTTGTCACCTATCACCACAGACTTGTCACCTACCTATCCCCGCAGACTTGTCACCTACCTATCACCACAGACTTGTCACCTATCCCCACAGACTTGTCACCTACCTATCACCACAGACTTGTCACCTACCTATCATCACAGATTTGTCACCTATTGCCACAGACTTGTCACCTACCTATCACCACAGACTTGCCACCTATCACCACAGACTTGTCACCTATCCCCACAGACTTGTCACCTACCTATCACCACAGACTTGTCACCTACCTATCACCACAGACTTGTCACCTATCACCACAGACTTGTCACCTACCTATAACCACAGAATTGTCACCTATCACCACATACTTGTCAAATATCACCACAGACTTGTCACCTACCTATCCCAACAGACTTGTCACCTACCTATCCCTGCAGACTTGTCACCTACCTATCCCCACAGACTTGTCACCTACCTATCACCACAGACTTGTCACCTATCACCACAGACTTGTCACCTACCTATCACCAGACTTGTCAACTATCACCACAGACTTGTCACCTACCTATCACTACAGACTTGTCACCTATCCCCACAGACTTGTCACCTATCCCCCACAGACTTGTCACCTATCACCACAGACTTGTCACCTATCACCACAGACTTGTCACATATCCCCACAGACTTGTCACCTATCACCACAGACTTGTCACCTACCTATCACCACAGACTTGTCACCTATCACCACAGACTTGTCACCTACCTATCACCACACACTTGTCACCTATCACCACAGACTTGCCACCTATCCCCACAGACTTGTCACCTACCTATCCCCACAGACTTGTCACCTACTTTATCACCACAGACTTGTCACCTACCTATCACCACACACTTGTCACATACCTATCCCCACAGACTTGTCACCTACCTATCCCCGCAGACTTGTCACCTACCTATCCCTGCAGACTTGTCACCTATCACCACAGACTTGTCACCTACCTATCCCCACAGACTTGTCACCTACCTATCACCACAGACTTGTCACCTATCCCCACAGACTTGTCACCTATCACCACAGACTTGTCACCTATCCCCATAGACTTGTCACCTATCCCCACAGATGTGTCACCTTTCACCACAGACTTGTCACCTACCTATCACCACAGACTTGCCACCTATCACCACAGACATGTCACCTATCCCCACAGACTTGTCACCTACCTATCACCACAGACTTGTCACCTATCCCCACAGACTTGTCACCTATCCCAACAAACTTGTCACCTATCACCACAGACTTGTCACCTACCTATCACCACAGACTTGTCACCTACCTATCACCACAGACTTGTCACCTATCACCACAGACTTGTCACCTACCTATCACCACACACTTGTCACCTACCTATCCCCACAGACTTGTCACCTACCTATCCCCGCAGACTTGTCACCTACCTATCCCCACAGACTTGTCACCTATCTCCACAGACTTGTCACCTACCTATCCCCACAGACTTGTCACCTACTTTATCACCACAGACTTGTCACCTACCTATCACCACACACTTGTCACCTACCTATCCCTGCAGACTTGTCACCTACCTATCCCCACAGACTTGTCACCTACCTATCACCACAGACTTGTCACCTATCTATCACCACAGACTTGTCACCTATCCCCACAGATGTGTCACCTATCCCCACAGACTTGTCACCTATCCCCAGACTTGTCACCTATCACCACAGACTTGTCACTTATCCCCACAGACTTGTCACCTATCACCACAGACTTGTCACCTACCTATCACCACAGACTTGTCACCTATCCCCACAGACTTGTCACCTACCTATCACCACAGATTTGTCACTTATCACCACAGACTTGTCACCTATCACCACAGATTTGTCACCTACCTATCACCACAGACTTGTCACCTATCACCACAGACTTGTCACCTACCTATCCCCACAGACTTGTCACCTACTTTATCACCACAGACTTGTCACCTACCTATCACCACACACTTGTCACCTACCTATCCCCACAGACTTGTCACCTACCTATCCCCGCAGACTTGTCACCTACCTATCCTCACAGACTTGTCACCTATCACCACAGACTTGTCACCTATCACCACAGACTTGTCACCTACCTATCCCTGCAGACTTGTCACCTACCTATCACCACAGACTTGTCACCTATCACCACAGACTTGTCACCTACCTATCCCCGCAGACCTGTCACCTACCTATCCCCACAGACTTGTCACCTACTTTATCACCACAGTCTTTTCACCTACCTATCCCCACAGACTTGTCACCTACCTATCCCCGCAGACTTTGTTTGTGCAGAAATTTGCCATGGCCTCAAAATCTTGTTCTTGGTCAAGAGGGAGTTCAAAAGGTGCAGCACCTGAGACCAAACAAATACAATGAAATATTTAGACAAAACAAATACAATGAAATATTTAGACCTAACAAATATCATGACATAAAGGCATTCAACCAAATTGTAAAGACATTGAAAACCCTAAAGAGACATTAATACGCAGTACTAATCTTTAACTCTTTGAACAATAATTAATCAAATTATGCTGATGATTAGACAAAGCATGGCATTCAAGAAGATAAGATAAAATTATTGTTTCAAAGTTAAACATTAATACAATCCCAATCCAATGAGAACACAAAGAGACATTAAAACTAATATTATAGTAATAATTGTTACAAAGGTAAATATTTTTACAATCCCAATCCATTGAGAACACAAAGAGACATTAAAACTAATATTACAGTTTTAATTGTTACGAAAGTAAAATTTTTTACAATCCCAATCCAATGAGAGCACAGAGAGACATTAAAACTAATTTTATACAGTAAATGATGCACATCATTATTATTTTTCTTTAAAAAAAAACAATAACAATTTAAAATAATTAAAATGTTTTACTATAAACATGGCCATTGTAGGATTTTTTGACAATGATTAATTTCCTCATTTACATTTTGCAACCTTATTATTGTACCAAAAATTCTTACCATAGAGTTATACAAATTTTCTGGTGCTCAAATAAATGATGGTGTGAGTGAAGACATGTACAAAATTTATGATGTACAATTGGGTTCACTTTTTGGTATTTAGCTGTAATGTGCGTGATGCCTTCAAGAACATAACAACAATAAGAGTTGTAATGTGTATGTTGCCTTCAAGAACATAACAGCAATAAGAGTTGTGATGTTGGCCATGACCGGACTTGTACTGACCTGGGAATGACAGGATGAGCTTACTGTTGGTCAAGTCAATAAATGGGCTCAGCAGGCACATTTTGGGCTCTCTCTTCTGACCGATGGTCACTCCGGTATCACTGACAAGAACCCACTCCCTGTCATACAACAGACCCTTGTGGCTCATCTCCCATTGGCTGACCTATTTCAAGTCAATATATAAACAAATAGTGACTTACGTGTAAACAAATAATGAGTTACGTGTAAACAAATAATGAGTTACGGGTAAACAAATAATGAGTTACGTGTAAACAAATAATGAGTTACGGGTAAACAAATAATGAGTTACGGGTAAACAAATTATCTTCCCATAATTTTTACAAAAGACAGCTTAAGGGATACTATTTTATACATTTAAAAATTATTAAACATTATTCTTGACCATGCTTGCTTTATCTAGTTATTATGATGCATTAACATGGAGATTAAAAGAAAATTAATTTTTAAAAAATATTTATTAAACATATCCAGATTTTTTAGAATTGTGGCCAAAGTTTAAAAGCTAGGAATCTATTTTATGACCAGAAATTAAATCCTTTTAGGTTACAAATATTTTCACCTAAAAAATTTGGCCGCAGCATCTGTCACTTTTATGGTAAATGAAATTTTTTTACTATTAATATTTCTATTGCTTTGATTTACTGTTTTAATTATTCATGTTTACCCTTAAAGCGCCACACGATTTGATGGGGTATAAAAATATGTCAGTGACCCTTCTCTCTGTCTCACTACACAGCTTACTAACACTGCCAGCACTGATTTCTCCATCTCTGAGAAGTTTTGGTTCATTGGTGACCAGATCTGGCAAAACCGAAAGGAAATATTTACAGGAGTGGGCAGAAAAAAACTAATTAAAATTATGTTGATGAATAGCAGTTTCACATCATTTTATGATCATGATAATAAATGAGAAACACAAGTATCATGAAAATAAATTATAAACACAACACAAGTATCATGAACATAAATTATAAACACAACACAAGTATCATGAAAATAAATTATAAACACAACACAAGTATCATGAACATAAATTATAAACACAACACAAGTATCATGAACATAAATTATAAACACAAGTATCACGAACATAAATTATAAACACAACACAAGTATCCAGTGCTTTTTTTATAGCGAAAAATGTTTGGGAACTCATTTCACATCTGGTTTTTTTTTTTGTGAGTCCCCACTGTAAAAAGGACTGACAGTAAGTAATATGCCGACTATTTATATAAATATACACGAATCTGGCCAAATTATAAACACAATTCCAGTTTTGAGAAAAGGTAGATTAAATTTGTAATAAAATCAATGACTTCCTAGTAATATGAAGACCTCAATTAAAGAAACGGCTATGTGACATTTTTGTAGTTTTGAGATATTCAACTTTTAAAGTTCAAAACTATACAGATCAATCATAAATCCAAGTACATTTTAATATTTCACAGGGTAAGAGACATAAAACTTTATTTAGAACATTCTATTTCTGATCCTCTGAGACATAAAACATTTAGAACATTCTATTTCTGATCCTCTGAGACATAAAACTTTATTTAGAACATTCTATTTCTGATCCTATGAGACATAAAACATTTAGAACATTCTATTTCTGATCCTCTGAGACATAGAACCTTATTTAGAACGTTCTATTTCTGATCTTCTGAGACATAGAACCTTATTTAGAACATTCTATTTCTGATTCTCTGAGACATAAAACCTTATTCAGAAATTCTATTTCTGATCCTCTGAGACATAAAACCTTATTTAGAACATTCTATTTCTGATCCTCTGAGACATAAAACCTTATTTAGAACATTCTATTTCTGATCCTCTGATTAATAACAGGGTCAAGGGTTCTCAACCTATGGGTTGCAAACCCTGCACTAAGGGAACCAGGTAGGGTTTTCTAAGGGGTCACCAACTTATACAGTTAACTTAAAAACTAGCCACTATAACACAGTTTTTATTAACAGAGGCTCCAGTCAATATGCTGTGAATCATGTTTTTGAATTGAAAGATGATGTCAATTTGTTCTTGGAAGAGCAAGGGAAACATGACTTTTTGGTGTAGTTTAACATGACCTTTTGGAATAGTTTAACATGACGTTTTGGTGTAGTTTAACATGACCTTTTGGTATAGTTTAACATGACCTTTAGGTATAGTTTAACATGACCTTTTGGTGTAGTTTAACATGACCTGTTGGTATAGTTTAACATGACCTTTAGGTATAGTTTAACATGACCTTTTGGTGTAGTTTAACATGAAACGAGTAGCATATCTAGTCGATACACTAGAGCAACAAAGTAAGTTTAACCTGAAACTTTATGGAAAAGAAAGGAATATTATCAAACTTTGCACTATCTATGAGCAAATCAGCAGCGTTTGCTACGCCGCGGGCATCTAGTGAGGGTATATTTATTCAAGCTGCAAAAGCGACGAAATAAAATATATAAATTTTGGAAACATCTGCAGTGTGGTTGATGAATCTGAAAGAGAAATAAATGAACATTTGAAAGAGGAAACTACTGGGCATCTAGAATCCCTTAAAAATGAACATTTGAAAGAGGAAACTACTGGGCAACTAGAATCCCTTAAAAATGAACATTTGAAAGAGGAAACTATGAACATTTGAAAGAGGAAACTACTGGGCAACTAGAATCCCTTAAAAATGAACATTTGAAAGAGGAAACTACTGGGCACCTAGAATCCCTTAAAAATGAACATTTGAAAGAGGAAACTACTGGGCAACTAGAATCCCTTAAAAATGAACATTTGAAAGAGGAAACTACTGGGCAACTAGAATCCCTTAAAAATGAACATTTGAAAGAGAAACTACTGGGCACCTAGAATCCCTTAAAAATGAACATTTCAAAGAGGAAACTACTGGGCATCTATAATCCCTTAAAAAGGAACATTTGAAAGAGGAAACTACTGGGCAACTAGAATCCCTTAAAAATGAACATTTGAAAGAGGAAACTACTGGGCAACTAGAATCCCTTAAAAATGAACACTTGAAAGAGGAAACTACTGGGCATCCCTTAAAAACAAACAAACAACATCTTTACTTCCCTGACCTGAAAGGAGAAGAAACCATATTGACACGATATCCATTCTTATCTTCTCTTGATATAGCCAGTACTAACGATGAATTACAAGGGGAATTCTTTGGATTTGCAGAATGGTTCCTTGGCGCTTAAATTGCATACACAATATTGGTGTGGTATAATTCAAACCAATTTGTCACAATGCTTGCCTTTTGATCACTTCCATTTGTGTGTTTATATCTCGTCAAGAGAAGTAAGTTAATGTTGAGTATGACGAGAGGTAGTTGTTAACATAAACTTGCAGAGAACTTAAGCCAATTAATTAAAATTAATTAATAATTTAATTATATCAAAGATCGCTTGCTACTTGGCTTTTAAATATAAAGGGGGTCGCCACTCAAAAAAGGGGTCGCCACTCAAAAAGGATTCACCACTCAAATAGGGGCCCCCACTCAACTAGGAGCCACTGCTCAAAAATGGGGCCCCCACTCAACTAGGGGCCACCACTCAAAAAGGGGTCGCCACTCAAAAAGGAGTTCGCCACTAATAAAGAGGGTCGCCACTCAAAAAAAAGATTGGGAACCTGAGGTGTAATGAGCTAATCCAACTCTTGACCTCCAGAAGTCCTTGAGTTCCAGCTGGTTAAATGTATTTCTAAGACACAAAGCCCAGACAAAATGAATAAAACAATTTGATTGCCAAAGGGGCCGTCCATAAATGACGTCACGCACCTAGGGGGGGGGGGTGTCCCACTTTTGTGACGATGCGTGACGTGGGGGAGGGAGGGGGGTTGAAGAAATGTGACGTCACGTCGAAAGGGTAACTTAAAATAAAACTTCCACTGAAATATTTGGTCACTTAAAATTTATTTAATGACTTTTAAAAAAAAATTCAATGCTTCTCAAAGTGCCGGTCAATAGGCTATCAGACGCCGGTTGGCGTAAGTTAACAAGACACGAAAATATAATTATAATTCTTAAGTTTGAGAATTCACAAGAGAACATAGGAAATTATAACCCTGCGTCGTTTGATGTTGACATCAAAGCTTTTGTGATGTAACCGCAGTTTCGTTCACTCGCGGCAGGAGTCTGCGAACTTTTTTTTCCCCGTTATCCCCCCCCCCTCCCCCGAAACTGCTACTGGTGAGTTTTACAAACAGGACAAGTGTCTAAAAAGATCTGAATAGGATTATATGTTGATATTTTAAGTCAAAACGACACCGAATATCCATTTGGGGGGTGGGTGTGGGGAGGAGAATCTATTTGATACAATAATAAAAGTTTTAAGTTTGCTATA
>MUZC01000030.1:1003921-1019095 GCA_002072015.1 Radix auricularia | reverse complement strand
GGGGGGGGGTCGACGATTTTGTGACGACGCATGACGTAGGGGGGGGAGGGTGTAAAAAATCGGCCAAAATCGCGTGACGTCATTTATGGACGGCCCCTAACCCAAAACAATAGCTCCCAGGTGCAGCTGTTACACATTCCAATACCAACTTGAGATGCTTTGCTTTGTCCAGAAGTAAACTTAAGTCTGCACATTAATCAGGCCAATGTTTACTACCAGTTAAAACTGTCACTTTGAAATGAAACGAATCAACTCAATTGTAAAGCAAGGGAAAAAATAGTGAGCCAGACGTTGTTTTGAAGTTCCTCAAATAGTCAATCTTACTTTGACAGCTGGAAACTGGGTGCAAATAGATTGTGAATGTAGTACGTCTCTTGTTGCTTTTGAATTATTTTCATTATTATTTAGTTCAAATTGGACAGTTGACTAATGTTTCTGTGATGTTTGTTTAATAATTATTCCTAGAAACTGATCATCAAGATATAGTTCCCGCCTGCCCCTCTCTCCACTTCAACTTAACTGATACAGAAACTGTTTAAAATCTGTGTTCAGTTTCATTTAAGGCTAAAACACTTGACATCGTCATGTACATTGACTTTTCCTCACCAAACTCTTCTTCCTTGAACATACCGTGTGAGAGTCTTTGGGACCATTACATACTGTGGGGTCTTTGAGACCATAACAAACTGGGGGGTCTTTGGGACCATAACACACTGTGGGGTCTTTGGGACCATAACACACTGTGGGGTCTTTGGGACCATAACACACTGTGGGGTCTTTGGGACCATAACACACTGTGGGGTTTTTGGGACAGTAACACACTGTGGGGTCTTTGGGACCATAACACACTGAGGGGTCTTGGGACCATAACACACTGTGGGGTCTTTGGGACCATAACACACTGTGGGGTCTTTGGGACCATAACACACTGAGGGGTCTTTGGGACCATAACACAATGAGGGGTCTATGGGACCATAACACACTGTGGGGTCTATGGGACCATAACACACTGAGGGGTTTATGGGACCATAACACACTGTGGGGTCTATGGGACCATAACACACTGAGGGGTCTTTGGGACCATAACACACTGTGGGGTTTTTGAGACCATAACACACTGTGGGGTCTTTGGACCATAACACACTGTGGGGTCTTTGAGACCATAACACACTGTGGGCTCATTGGGACCATAACACACTGTGGGGTCTTTGGGACCATAACACACTGTGGGGTCTTTGGGACCATAACACACTGTGGGGTCTTTGGGACCATAACACACTGTGGGGTCTTTTGGACCATAACACACTGAGGGGTCTTTGGGACCATAACACACTGTGGGGTCTTTGGGACCATAACACACTGTGGGGTTTTTGGGACCATAACACACTGTGGGGTCTTTGGGACCATAACACACTGAGGGGTCTATGGGACCATAACACACTGTGGGGTCTATGGGACCATAACACACTGAGGGGCCTTTGGGACCATACCACACTGTTGGGTCTTTGGGACAGTAACACACTGTTGGGTCTTTGGGACCATAACACACTGAGGGGTCATTGGGACCATAACACACTGTGGGGTCTTTGAGACCATAACACACTGAGGGGTCTTTGGACCATAACACACTGTGGGGTCTATGGGACCATAACACACTGAGGGGTCTTTGGGACCATAAAACACTGTGGGGTTTTTGAGACCATAACACACTGTGGGGTCTTTGCACCATAACACACTGTGGGGTTTTTGAGACCATAACACAGTGTGGGTTTTTTTTGGACCATAACACACTGTGGGGTCTTTGGGACCATAACACACTGTGGGGTCTTTGAGACCATAACACACTGAGGGGTCTTTGGACCATAACACACTGTGGGGTCATTGGGACCATAACACACTGTGGGGTCATTGGGACCATAACACACTGTGGGGTCTTTGGGACCATAACACACTGTGTTATTTTGTCGTCTCTCAAAGAGGATATTGCAAGGCACAGTCCAGGGAAGAAGAAAAAGAGGCAGACCAAGGAAGAATTGGGAGGACAATTTCAAAGAGTGGACCGGCCTGTCATTTAGCGACTACTAGAAGGCAGCTCAGAACCGTGACACATGGCATGAGATAGTGTGCAGCTCAAAATGGTGCCCCAACGACCCAGCGTTGGGTTAAGGGACAGTTCAGTTCAGTTGTGTGTTGAACTATTGTTAGATGTGTTGTGTTTTGAACTATTGGTAGATGTGTTGTGTTTTGAACTATTGGTAGATGTGTTGTGTTTTGAGCTATTGGTAGATGTGTTGTATTTTAAACTATTGGTAGATGTGTTGTGTTTTGAACTATTGGTAGATGTGTTGTGTTTTGAACTATTGTTAGATATGTAGTGTTTTGGTTGTATTATTTCCCAGATGGGGGAGACAAAACACAAACATTGTCAACCCGTCACTTACTGGCCTCAAGGACTGGCTCTTTCTGGCTTCTTTGCTTGACCCCTTCTGTCCCTTTCACAAGGACCTCTGCTGGCTGTTTATACCACGATGGGTCAGGGAATGATGGGATAACAGATGGGCTTTCAAGGAAGCTGTCCGCTATGAAGCGTAGACACGACCTGGCGTCTCCTATAGTGGACATGTACCCAAAAGAGATTCTCACAGCACCCGTTGGTCGGCCGTTGATTAAATCCAAGTTGTCCCCACACACGTGTCCAGCCTGAAAAACGACAAAGAAACGTAACACAGGTGGTCAGGTGATATCGTCAAATAACTCTTAGTGGCCCAAAGCGCGGTAATGCGCACATCGATAGAACTCTCTTTAAAAACGAAATTACAGAAGGTAAAAACTCTTCAGTGCGTGAAAGATGATGTATTCAAATTCTGGTAATGGCGGTCGTTGCCTACGCTTGTGTTACTGGTCAATTCTCAAAGTTTTGAGGTAGTTTTTTACGTTTTTTTAAAAGATATGATTTTGCTATACTTTATTATGAAAATAATAGTGCTAAATTACAGGTAAAAATAGTATTAAACTCAAGACGGTCTTTTGAATACATAAAATAACCATTCTTATCCTAAAAGATTAAGACAATAATATTATAAATACATTTTACTCAATTTTTTAATTTCAAAATTGCATGAAATTGGACTCTGTCGATGAGACGTTGAAATATACTATGCCCTCTAGCCATTTCACTGTTTTTTATGTTTGCTTGTCAACTGTGAATTGTTCGCTGTTTTGTTACATCCTGTCAGGCTAACCCTTACCTTGTTTACGTCTATTCCATTTAATTGACTATAAAGTAACATATTACTGCTGACTAAAAAGTAACATGTTACTGACTATAAAGTAATGTGTTACTGACTATAAAGTAACTTGTTACTGACTATAAAGTAACATATTACTGACTATAAAGTAACATATTACTGCTGACTATAAAGTAACGTGTTACTGACTATAAAGTAACTTGTTACTGACTATAAAGTAACATGTTACTGACTATAAAGTAACATATTACTGCTGACTATAAAGTAACATGTTGCTGACTATAAAGTAACATATTAGTGCTGACTATAAAGTAATGTGTTACTGACTATAAAGTAACATATTACTGCTGACTATAAAGTAACATATTACTGCTGACTATAAAGTAATGTGTTACTGACTATAAAGTAACATGTTACTGACTATAAAATAACATGTTACTGACTATAAAGTAACATATTACTGCTGAATATAAAGTAATGTGTTACTGACTATAAAGTAACATGTTACTGACTATAAAGTAACATGTTACTGACTATAAAGTAACATGTTACTGACTATAAAGTAATGTGTTACTGACTATAAAGTAATGTGTTACTGACTATAAAGTAACATGTTACTGACTATAAAGTAACATGTTACTGACTATAAAGTAATGTGTTACTGACTATAAAGTAACATGTTACTGACTATAAATTAACATGTTACTGACTATAAAATAACATGTTACTGACTATAAAGTAACATGTTACTGACTATAAAGTAACGTGTTACTGACTATAAAGTAACATATTACTACTGACTATAAAGTAACATGTTACTGACTATAAAGTAATGTGTTACTGACTATAAAGTAACATATTACAGCTAACTATAAAGTAACATGTTACTGACTATAAAGTAACATGTTACTGACTATAAAATAACATGTTACTGACTATAAAGTAACGTGTTACTGACTATAAAGTAATGTGTTACTGACTATAAAGTAACATGTTACTGACTATAAAATAACGTGTTACTGACTATAAAGTAACATGTTACTGACTATAAAATAACATGTTACTGACTATAAAATAACGTGTTACTGACTATAAAGTAACGTGTTACTGACTATAAAGTAATGTGTTACTGACTATAAAGTAACATATTACTGCTGACTATAAAGTAACATGTTACTGACTATAAAGTAACATGTTACTGACTATAAAATAACATGTTACTGACTATAAAATAACATGTTACTGACTATAAAGTAACATGTTACTGACTATAAAATAATGTGTTACTGACTATAAAGTAACATGTTACTGACTATAAAATAACGTGTTACTGACTATAAAGTAACGTGTTACTGACTATAAAGTAATGTGTTACTGACTATAAAGTAACATGTTACTGACTATAAAATAACGTGTTACTGACTATAAAGTAACATATTACTGAGGACTATAAAGTAACATGTTACTGACTATGAAGTAACATGTTACTGACTATAAAATAACATGTTACTGACTATAAAATAACATGTTACTGACTATAAAGTAACGTGTTACTGACTTTAAAGTAACATATTACTACTGACTATAAAGTAACATGTTACTGACTATAAAGTAATGTGTTACTGACTATAAAGTAACATGTTACTGACTATAAAGTAATGTGTTACTGACTATAAAGTAACATATTACTGCTGACTATAAAGTAACATGTTACTGACTATAAAATAACGTGTTACTGACTATACAGTAACATGTTACTGACTATAAAGTAATGTGTTACAGACTAGAAAGTAACATATTACTGACTATAAAGTAATGTGTTACTGACTATAAAGTAACATATTACTGACTATAAAGTAATGTGTTACTGACTATAAAGTAACATATTACTGCTGACTATACAGTAACATGTTACTGACTATAAAGTAATGTGTTACAGACTAGAAAGTAACGTGTTACAGACTATAAAGTAACGTGTTACAGACTATAAAGTAACGTGTTACTGACTATAAAGTAACATATTACTGACTATAAAGTAACGTGTTACAGACTATAAAGTAACGTGTTACAGACTACAAAGTAACGTGTTACAGACTACAAAGTAACGTGTTACTGACTACAAAGTAACGTGTTACAGACTACAAAGTAACGTGTTACTGACTATAAAGTAACGTGTTACTGCCGACTCACAGCAAAGTTGTCCTTGATGAGCTGAGCCGACAGCTGAAGGTGTTGTTGACAGGCGCCGATGTTACAGAAACAACCTGTCCTCAGGTGGACGTCGTGGAGCTGGGCAAACTTATCAACCTGCAGAAACAGAGGGTTGGTCAAATGTTAATGTCATGTAAATTTCACGGAAGTGCCATTTATGTCATGTATGTGTCATATGTTTAAAACCTTGGCGGCTGGGTAGCGAAGTCAACAGTGCACAACCTCTAATATTTCCATTAGAACATTCTTGGGCTTGGCAGACACTGGCGGCGCCCATCCCTCTCCAGGTCGGCGGATGACTTTCTTAGCGTTAGTCATTTCTCAACATTTTTATAGTGGCTTTTACGTGGGCTCGATCCCATGCCCCCTCAGCTTGTGAGGCGAGCACACTATCGACATCGTTATCCAGCCACAACTTCAAATTATTTAGTTTAAACAAACCAACCAACAACCAATAAATTATTATGTCCCTAGATTTTGTAACATCTGAATTAAACACTAAATAATTAAGCATAAGGTAAAATCTTTAAGAACAGTGATGGGATAAAACTAAAAGACCTTATTTAATCATTATCAACAACACACACACACACACTCGCGTGCACCCCCCCCCCCCCAGCCAGTGGATTAAAAATAAAAAGTCTCACTTCTGCATAACCAATAAAATTTCCGTTTGCTCTCTTCAGGTTGAAGGTCACAATGCCACCTTGACCTTGATGGTTCTCAAAGTGTACACCCCCGTAAATGACAGCAAGACCTTGACCGTTGCCATGGCAGAGGCTCCGAAGGTTATGATGGAAGTACTGGGCTACTGCGAAAACATGCTCGGAAACTTTGTCGATGCCACCTTCAAATTAAAAATTCGTTTGTGTGATTAAGAATTTTAAAAAAAATGTATAATAATTTTTAATAACATTTATTTAGTCAAATTAAAAAAGTTTTTTTTTTCTACACGTTTCAAATCTTTTTATATGAACTGATAATATTCACCAAATCTCCTTTCAGTTTCTTACTATGAACGTGAAATGAAAATAAATTTATTCCAAAGTTGCAGAAACTTCAAAAAAATCATTCTGAAATCAACACAGAAAATTCCTTTTATTTAAAGAAGAATGCTGACCGGCTAATTTTTGAATGGCATCCAGCCCATGGCGTAAGCTAATGATGCTGAGGAACGGCAGAGTGCCATCTTCAAATCTGGGTACAAAATTGGGAGAAAAAAAAAAGTCAAAGCAAAATTAATACACAATTCTCAAAAAAAAATAAAAACTATGAAATAAATTTAAATACTGAGGAGGAAATGTTATAAAGCTTTTAGAGTAACCTACATTGAATAAGTCTACACCACCTCCCAAGTCTAAACTACCACCTCCCAAGTCTACACTACCTCCCAATTCTACACCACCTCCCAAGTCTACACTACTTCCCAAGTCTACACCACCTCCCAAGTCTACACTACCTCCCAATTCTACACCACCTCCCAAGTCTACACCACCTCCCAAGTCTACACTACCTCCCAAGTCTACACCACCTCCCAAGTCTACACTACCTCCCAAGTCTACACTACCTCCCAATTCTACACCACCTCCCAATTCTACACCACCTCCCAAGTCTACACCACCTCCCAAGTCTACACTACCTCCCAAGTCTACACTACCTCCCAAGTCTACACCACCTCCCAATTATACACTACCTCCCAAGTCTACACTACCTCCCAAGTCTACACTATCTCCCAAGTCTACACCACCTCCCAATTATACACTACCTCCCAAGTCTACACCACCTCCCAAGTCTACACTACTACCTCTCAAGTCTACACCACCTCCCAAGTCTACACTACCTCCCAAGTCTACACTACTACCTCCCAAGTCTACACTACCTCCCAAGTCTACACTACTACCTCCCAAGTCTACACTACCTCTCGTGGAGAGTCTCCCGGAACACCTGGAACCTTTCCTTGGCCGTGCTCATGGCCACAGTCCCACCGCCAAAGTAAGTTTTCTTCAATGTGGCCCAGGCCCGCTTGTGCACCAGAAGTGCACCTGAATAGAGGTGTTGGTGGCTAATATTTAGTTACAGATAATTAGTTTCAAATAGAGTCTCCAGATATTACAAAAGTTGGACTAGTTCATAGAATTTCTATTTAGCCCCAACCACCCAACTATGAACAGTTGGGTTTTGAACTCTTAAAGTCGCAAAGCGTTGTAATGCGCCTCTTCCCGCTATCCGTAAAGCATCGTAATGCGCAAGTGTTATCACTCGATCCGCGATGTTTTTTGGTAGTTTTAACGTTTTTTTTTTTTGAAGATACGTTTTTGCTATACTTTATTACTAAAATAATAGCACTAAACTTCAGGTAAATATTGTTTTAAACTCAGTACGGTCTTTTGGATGCGTAAAATAACCATTCTTAGCCTAAAAAATGAAGTCAGTATGACAATAATATTATAAATGGATTTTACGCAAATTTTTAAATTTCATAAATGGCTGATTGTAATACGGGAAATCCTTACAGGACTGAGGCGGAAGTTTATTGAAAACCCTTATGCGACTTTAAGAGTTATGATGCAGCAATTTTTTGTCAGCCGCATGCAGCTCTTCTTGGCTCACATTGCGATTTGTGAACAATTTATGAAATTAAAACTTCTTGTTTGAAGAATGCAGAGTAAATTAAAGTTTATAAAAAATCTTGACAGGAAGAAAGAGATAAGGGCTTAATTTAAAATTTGAAAGTGATTGGTTTCTGATTGGTTGGTGTTGTAAATTGTTCAATTTCTGGACCGGTTGGGTAACCAAATATTTTGAGAGCTCTTACCTAGACCGGTTGGGTAACCAAATATTCTGAGAGCTCTTACCTAGACCGGTTGGGTAACCAAATATTTTGAGAGCTCCTACCTAGACCAATTGGGTAACCAAATATTCTGAGAGCTCTTACCTAGACCGGTTGGGTAACCAAATATTCTGAGAGCTCTTACCTAGACCGGTTGGGTAACCAAATATTCTGAGAGCTCTTACCTAGACCGGTTGGGTAACCAAATATCTTGTAGAAGGAAATTGTGAGGAAGTCTGGCTTGATCTCAGATAGATTCAGTTTGTTTGTGCTGACATAGCTGGCAGCATCGAGAAGAACAAACCATTTTTCTGAGGCTGCTATGCTAAATGTTAGAAAACAAAACCATAATAGAATTACAATCAATGAGAATGTCATTAAAAAGTTTATTTCTAATTGACTGGATAGCCATGGTGTTTCTATTTCATTAAATAGCCATGGTGTTTCTATTTCATTGAATAGACATGGTGTTTCTATTTCATTGAATAGCCACATATATAAAAAAGTGCAAAGAAATTGTTTTTACTTTAGTGCCCATTATGACAGTGATTCCCAAAGTATTGCCCCGGCGACCAATGTCGGCCCATGGGCCATCCGCCACCAGTCCGCAGAAGTTATCAAGGAAGGAGAGAAGCATATAATTATAATCCTCAATTTGCAGCCTTTAATACTAACCCTATAGAATGTGTCAATTTTTCGGCAATGACTACAAATATGAAAGAGATAAAATAAAATAAATTACAATTTGCTACCACGTCAGTTGGGGGAAAACAGTTCACCCATTCCTGGTGCAATGGAAAAATTCCTTCCAGTCCACCATACTAAAACGTTTGAGAAGCACTGCTTAGGGCAACTGAGTATTAGTTAATTCATTCCTTTATTAAAATAACTTTCAAAAGACATACCTTCTTCCTGGAATCGCCAAACCTTTTTCTTGTATTTCTTTGATCCACTTCAGCGGATACTTCTTCCCAGAAAAGTTGGATTGCGCAGGGTAGGCAAGCAGAGACTGTGCTGAGGGTGAGAGCGCGGAATACTTGGGTGAGTCGACAGATGATGATGCATCACTGCGCACACTGCTGCTGGGGTTTCTCAGGGCATTGCCCAACTCATCCGCATCCAGGCAGAAGACACCTTGGCATCTGTCAATAACTGCCTCACGCATGCCCTGAACAGACGTGTGGTTGTCTTCCAGGAAACAAAAGACACCTCCATCTTCCCGTGAACTTTCTGAAATGCAATTTTGATGACCGAAAATATGAACCGAGCAATAAGGAAAAATCAGAAAAGCTTAATGTAAAAATTTATTTTAAAAATGAAGAGAGGAAAAATTTTTTTTATAATAATAATAATAATAAATTGATAATTTATATAGCGCTGTATCCCAGCAAGCAACCGGGCTCACAGCGCCTTACATGGTGATAATAACATACATATAATAATTACATAACCATTCATATCATAATAAACACATAAATGATAGAACTTACACGTAAGCTACGTTAATCATTAAAGGAAATGTTTCATTGACTTTGCAAATACATTTTGAAAAGATGCATCTTGAGTGCAGTCTTTTTTGTAGTCATTGGTTTGTTAAGTGTGTTGCCTGAAGGTGGGGAGGGGCTGATAAAAATGTATGAAAGAAGTCAATCTGATAAGAAATAAAAAAAAAAAAAAAGTCCTCAAGTTCTCTTAAACTGATCACATAACATTTGTAATAAAAACAACAACAAAGCTTAATAACATACCATTTCTAAAGCAAAAAGATTCAGCAATAAGTTTCAATGATGCTGTACACCCTGAGGTAAATATTAGACTGTATTCCTCATGGTTGGTGTTAAAGAACTGCAGCAACCTGTCAAGATTTTCAATGACATAAATTAAAACACTTACACAAGATTTTGTGAAGTTGTGCAATTTTGAAGGGTATTTTTTATGTGAGGGCATGATCTTAAATTACTATTACAATATTTCAAGTCAACAAAACTCTAATGCTATGAAGGAAAATTCTGCCTCTTTGAATAATGGGGAAAATATTTAAATAATTTAACTGGTTAAAATAAACATATATCTAACATATCAATGGTTTTTTGGGCTTACAAATTCAAGCATTATAGGCCTAAATAGAAAAATAAGTTACCTAAACTTTCACCAGCCATTTGTGACAGTCTAACTCACCTGCTTCTGATCTAACTCACCTGTATCTGATCTGTTCAAATAGTGACAGTCTAACTCACCTGTATCTGATTAGTTTGTGACAGTCTAACTCACCTGTATCTGATCAGTTTGTGACAGTCTAACTCACCTGTGTCTGATCTGTTCAAATAGTGACAGTCTAACTCACCTGTATCTGATCTGTTCGTGACAGTCTAACTCACCTGTATCTGATCTGATCTATGGTGTCTGTGGCCAGTTTACTAGAGGCATTATGGCTATGTGGGTTTCCGTACAAGTTAACTGCTAGATCTCTATGAACACTTTCAAGCTGTGAATTGCTAAACAGTGTAGAACCGGCATGATCTACATACACAGCTCCTGGAGAAAAAGTTCAGAGAGGGGTTGTTAAGTTGTTGCTTGTATATGTTAAGCTGTATCGTCTTATAAAACAGTCTAGTCATCTGCTTGAAATTTCTAGTTTCTGTAAATTAATATTAAATATTGAATTTAAATACATACAAAGTTTAAAGTTTTGCACAGAATTTAATTATTGGTGCTGATTTAGACTATTTAGATCCATTAATTATAATATTTTGCCCTCTACCCAAAAGAAAGTACAGTGGTATCTAGGTATAGGTCTGCTTTGGTATAAGTCCAACTTGGTATACGCCTTTTGATGCAAGACATTTTGCTTGGAATACAACTTTTATTTGGAATACAACCTGTGTGCGTCATGTAATTTTTACCGATATCACCCTCTCCTCTCATCACATGTCCTCAAAAACAACATTAAAGCTCCCCCTAACCCCCAATAAAAGCTGTATTTCCTATTTGAAAATGAATAAGTTTCAAATCACTTTATTGTCATTTAAGTTTTTTTTTAGTGTGAGGCTGAACTTTAATATAATAACACGCATGAAGCCATTTAAAATGTCATTAAATAAATAATATTGTAAGCAATCAAATATAATACTTTATTAAATGCATTATTATATGTTGTATTTCAGCTATTACAGCGCTAATTTAGGAGTCTTTTTAATTTCTAAGGCATTTTTAGTCTCTTATAAATACATAATCGGTCACAACACATCCATTTTTGTTTATTTAGCAAACTGCTTGCCAGATGTTTTTTTTACCTGGGTCAACCCATGCTTAAATAAATTTTCTGACTGAAAATGTTTTTAAAAAATTACTTATTAAAAAAATTGATGAAAAAATAAATTTTAGTATATTACATTTCATGGAGTCATTCATTCATTCATTAAATTAATAACAATAAAGATGAAAATGTGTTTGAGTCAACGAAGAAATTTCTGGAGATGTTTTAAAAACAGTGAAATGGGAAATAAGGGGCCGTCCATAAATGACTGGCGGATTCGTTGTTTAAGGGGATCTAGGTCCTCCAGCGTCGGCAACTCCGAAAGAGTCTTGGCTGGTTAATGGAAACATAAAGTACAACACTGGACGTTGGAAGTGGAAGCATTCACCAACACTTGATTTATTTCAAAGAAGTTTAATCACATCATCTTGATATATCCATGACCGTAAAGTTTATGCATTGTTCAAACGTTCTCACGACCCAGTCCCTCTTCCCCCTGTGTATTCTGCTCACCATCTAGTGGTTCCTCCACTCTGACCATCGAATCACCGAGGGTTTGAGACCCGTCGGCTACCCTCACCAGGTTTAGCCAGCCAGTCAAGGCTGTTGCCCGGGATGTGGCCACTGCGCACGCTACAGTTTCTAGGAGCTACTGGTGAGAGCTGAGTGTCAAGTGGGGACCGAGGGTGGGCAAACTAACCCATAGAGTACGACGTGTCCCCCCCCACCCCATACACCACATTACTATTTGTAATGATAAATGAAAGACGAGAGACATTTCTGCAAGGCTATTTTCTGTATGGTCATCGTTAGCGATTGGTCCCTCAAACTCCTAAAGACCCTGAAGCCAGTCAGAAAAAAATAATAATCTCATATTGAACAAGTTTAGGCAGACATTCAAAAGGAGTTAGTTTTCGTGCAGTATTTTTTTTTCAAGACTTTATTTTTAGCCCTGCGCTTTCAAAAATAATTTATTTGTCAAACAACGGTGCACACATTTTCGTGTACGCATATTATATTGAGCTGTGGCTTTTTTAAATCCTATATATTAACTTGGCTAGAAGAAATGAAAGGTTTAACCTTGCCTCATTATTGCCGGAGCTGATAGACACAGACACATGCATTAGATGGTTGGCTGAAGTGCCCGGTTGCGCAACAGTTTTGGGTGTGTTAGATATGGGCAAGCATGTCGGTTAAATGCAAATGCCCTATGTAGTGATGGGAAAAGCTGGTACTGTGCAACATGTAAAATAAGAACACCGCTGAGAGAAGGTTCGCTTTTTGAAGGCAGCCACCTGTCCCTGAAACAGTTGCTTATAATGATATATTGTTGTTGACATGTCACAAACTATCGTTAAGCGAGAGGCAGGAGTTACAACAGATCGCACAGTTGTTGATTGCTGCAATTTTATGCGGGACGAATGCCCTGTGTCCTGTGTGGCTTGAAAATAATCCAGATGAAATAGGGGGACTCAACAACAATGGGGCTCCCGCAATAGTGGAAATTGATGAGTCAAAATATTTCCACAGAAAATATCACAGAGGGCAGTGGCGAGATGGCCACTGGGTATTTGGGGGGATTGAGCAGGCTTCAGGTAAATGTTTTTTGATAGAAATACCTGACCGTAGGGACACTACATTTGAGCCATTAATTAGAAGATACATCCTACCAGGAACCTATTATTATTATGACCTATATAATTTCAGATGGCTGGACAGCCTATGCTGCCATCTGAGTAATATTGACCACATTGGCAATGGTATTTATATTAAATAATGCATTTAATAAATTAAAAACATAAGAAGGCGAAGGTAATAGTAATATAATATACTATACGTGTAAAATCTGCAGGATTACCGAATATTCATTTTATCTTTGACTTAAATTTTACTTTTACTCATGACTAAATTTTAGTTAAATCAACTAAATCACTAAAATAATGCCAATGAGTCAACAATACAATAGTCAATTCTAATTCTATGATGGATGATGATGAGCAATGACCCAACTTGGGTCCCAGTCCCAAGCCCAATGCTAATACTTACCTTTCAACTGAGGAAATTCCTTAGATCGGCACTCTTCAATAGAGTAGTTATACATGTCTTTGGATTATAACAAATCGCAATTCTATTTCTATACAAATTATTAGTAAACAAAATCAAAAAAGATAAATAATTTAAGAATATGTAACAAAGTATCTCCAGTCTACAGGTCCTGCATGTCCAATAGAATATTATTGTAACCTTTGACCTTCCAGATAAAGTGACCTTTCACCCATGACTTAGCACATCTTTATGAAAGTTTGTAAATTAATAAGCACTTTACATTTAATCTATTGAAACATATCTTTTAGAAAATTTTGGATAAAATTGGCTTGAAAATCATTAAGGAAAATGATAAAATTTTTAATTTAAAAAAATAATAAAAATTGTAACCACGTGACTGATGAATTTCCTAAAATAGCATTTTTAACATGTGACCAATGTTGACAAAATGGCGGATTGTGAAAATCTAAACGACGATATTTTAGTCAACGGAAACCTAACCCAGCGACCTTCAAGTTTTTCTGATAACATAAATAAGGAATCAAAAAGTGACAGTGACGAATCTTTGCTCGATATTAGTGACGCACCATTTGATAATAACCTGCTTTTGGCAGCGAGTAAGCAATCAATGCATGCGAAAAGTATAGATTACCAGGACCAGGGACACCAGAGCCAGAGCACTTCTCCGTCGACGCCGTCGTCTGCTGTCTCTGCTGTCAACAGTGACAGATTGAGCCCCACTCGGTTGTCACATTACCAATTAAATTTCAACCAGCAGCCGGGTATTGTTTCACAGCAATCTTTTTATATAGACAGAGGTAAGTAATTTTTTATGCATATAATATTAAAAACACAGCATTTTCAATTTTCGGAAAGCCGGAAAGGTAAAATCGGATGTGTGAATATTGTCAGTTAATTCAAGTTATTCACACAGCCATAATATGTGACAGACTGACTTTAAATTTAAAGTATATTAATGTAATCTATAGGCTATAGATTCTATAGGTCATTCCGCTAATAGTGACGAATAGCTATTAATATTTAAATTGTAATAGGCTTTTTATTATATAGCCTACAGTTACAGTTTACAGCCTAAATATGAACATCATTAAAAAAATTAATCATTATGATTATAATTATGATAATAAAATTAAATAATGTCGATCTTACTTAATAGTAGTAGTTTTAAATAAAAATTAATTTTACTAGTCTTAGTGTTGTTAACCTTTAGAGAAAAAATATTCCCTTACACCTATGTCCTATGTAGTATTAAGTCTAAGGCGTCGTCCATAAAAAATATTAAATGTCATCACACAATTTTTGTTTATTTTTCAACCCTTTGTCAAAAAGTTTTTGCATCCCCCCCCCCGTAAAGCATGTTAGTGTCTTATTATGTATTTAGTGAAAGTCCACCCTCTAGTCTAATATCGTAACACTCGTGAATCCATGTAAAACATCAATAAATAAATTGTATGCAATCCAATATTTTAGAAATCTTCTTATTTGAAATTGCGCTTTTTGATGTGACGCCTCATTTCTTCAACACTTAACCCCCCTTGTCATAATGTCTGACAGTGTATTCC